>JAFEMH010005225.1:50000-172259 GCA_022495995.1 Adenophora triphylla var. japonica | reverse complement strand
AATTGGAAAATGCCTCCTGGTAGGCTCTATCCGATCAAAAGGGCTCCTCAACACGCCGAATTAGCTACTCGAAGGAAGGGGGTGTAGAGGAATCAGGAAGGCCGCTTTCTTCCGGAAGCACGAAGAGGGGATTTCTACCCACGGCACTCGATGAGCATACCTCGGATGCCGGGAAGAAGGATGAGGTAAGAAAACTAGGTTTTTAGAAAAATTTTCGATTTGGGTGTGAAATCAATTTGAGCTTTGGATTTTGAGCTTGAGGTAATGCTATGAATTGACATGAGCTGGCATGTGAACATAGATTTGACCTAGGAAATGTGATGGACTAGAATGCAATGCTTTCTTTTTAATGATAGATTTTGACCTATTTTTCATTTGGAGATGATTTCAAGAAATAGCGCGAAAATATTCATATTTGTGCCTGTTATGTTTTCTTGCGGGGATTGCGCACCCGATGGCTCCCTGAGGTGATTGGCCGAGGCTATGGGAGAGCTTGCCGGCTAGCCCGGGAAAGACGGATGGACTACGCCTAAGTGGCATGATTTACAGCCCGGCTGGGCTAGGGTGGCAATTCTTTGAGATGGCAAAAAGGCCATTGGAGGCACTTCGGAGGAGTGTAGACTTGAGTGAGGGGCCTTTAGAGAGTTTTGGTGGGAGACCACTCATTCGTTTCACTTCTCTTGGGGTGAGACGACTGGTCACACCACTGGATTTTGCGATCATCACGGGAGGCTTTGCTTCCTTTACGGATGAGCCGCTCCTACATAGAAGGAGCTGCGCGACAGGAGTTGAGCCCCCGGCCTGTGGCCGATGCGCTGATTTTATGGAAGCTTACTTGGTTTTGTTCCCCAGGATCAAGAAAGGGGAATGGGATATGAAGTTAGAGGGGAGCTACATGGCTTGGTTGGGGAGCGGTGCGGGGACTACATTATCGTTGTATGACCCCCACTGTTGAGAGCCGGTGAGAGCCGAGAAGATTAGCTAGAGCCTTCGTATGGGTGGGTTTCTCGACATCTTTGTTTATTAGCAGTGCATCTACCTGCCTTGAGTTTCTTGTTGGAGCTTTTGAGAGCACGGGACACCGTGGGAATCTATCTGAGGAATTGAGGCCGAGTTTAGGCGGAGATGTATTTGGCCACTAGGATGCAGATGTCCCGGTCAGAGTGGAAGGCGAAAGTATTTTACCTCTTGTCATCCCGGCTTTTTGAGGTATTCTCTCATCTTGACCTCTTTTCTTTTCGCGCGTTTCATTAAATTTGTCCTCCTTTTCCTTGTTTTGACTTCTTCTTCTTCTTTTCGGGCTTGGGCAAATTTCGAGTATTTTAGTTGTTCTGAGTGGCCAGGGAATACGGATGAGTTTCCTGCCACCACCATTCTTTGCTCTCGAGACGGTGGACGAGAGAGTGCCGGGAGACAGAGGACTAGGACACCGGAGGGGTTCGAGGTGCAGGATTACGGCCTCGTGATATCATGACTCTGTTGAGGTGCTTGGAGAGGGAATTCCACCGAATGCAGTATGTTCCCATGGGCCTGGCCGTTATGACGATGCGGATTTGGATCATGCTTTGCGCACGGGCTGCAGCGTGTCGCGAATATTTCTTGGCAGTGGAAGGTTTGTCTTGGAGATACTTGCCTTATATTTAGGAGAGAGAGTGTACTGGAGACGGCATGGGCCCGATAGGCATGCTCTCTGATCCACCGATGATCCTCCCGGCCTAGGATGTGGAGGCTGCCTCGCCGGCTTGGCCGAAGTGTGGATGCTTTAATCGTAGGCATGGCGGCACATCTCTTCACACGGGATGGGGATTACACTTTGTACGTGGCTAGATATCTTCGGTTCCCACGAGACCGGGAGTTGGCTATGGTGCCTTCTCGGCATGCGCAGGACCCTCGATCGCGCTATGTAGCGCTAGAGCCTCCTTTGCCCCGACTATCATTGATTACCAGGGGTGGCGGTCGCATGAGGCGTAGCTCATATTGATATGTCACGAGACTTCCACCCTCATCTGGTGCTCCCGCGAGGTTCTAGAGCTCGTAATCTTGCATTCCTCGCATCTTTTGGATTGATTGCATCTCTTTACGTTATCCAAGAACGCATTCTGATTAACTTATTATGTCTGCTTGTAGCAGTGTCGGCTCGAGCTTACGGAGCACTTGACCCGGGGCTTATACCGGCGCTGTGGGCATGATTGCGGCAAGCTCCCGAGAAGGTAATGAGCTTTTGGAAGAATCGAGTGCCCGAGTCGCGGGGTTCGATCTGGGATATCTCTCCACCTGGCCGGCCGAGAAAGAAGAAAGAGTCGCATTGATGGCGCAACGAGCATCTCGGGGCCGTGAGGCATTAGTGGACCGACGCGCCTCGGACGAGAGAGGCCAAAATGTGCCTCTTCACGAGCACCATTGAGATTGATGATGATGAATGGATGAGGATGGTGGGGGTGGGACCGGCCACGAGATTATGAGCTTAATTCTTATGTCAATCGCAGCGGAAGCTTGATGACTATTACACGCCACGGAGACCATAGCCCTATGAGGGCACCTTTCCGATGATCCCTGACGATGAGCCCGAGGGAGGGTGAGGGATGGCAGGCGAGGATGGAGATGATGGAGAGGATGATGATGACGAGAGGATGATGGAGATTTGACTCGGAGTAGCCAGCTTCCGCACTATTTTTAGATATTTATGACTTTTTTTGGTTATTGTACCCTTTTAGGGAAAACATATCATTTTATTTTTGCTATGCACATCTTTTGGACTTGGCCTATTTCATTTTGTATGTACATTGTTAGCCTTTTATTGCACGCACTTATGAAATGAGTATGGCATATGGCTTGGAATTGAATGACTTGAATGGATTTTTGGTTTGAATATGAATCACGCAACGGGTGTACAGTGGGGTAAATGAACCCTCCCTTATGCATTTGAGAAAGTGTATATGTTACTCGATCATTTACGGCCTTATTGACATGTCGGGGATTGCCACTGCAGGGGATGCAAAGCATGTTGCGATGTCCGAGTGTCACGATGTGGCTTGTTATGTCGCGCGGCGTGGCTTGTTATGTCGCTTGGCGACTCTAGTAAGCTTTGGTAACTGTGCTTTTCATTGCCTTTGGAGCTAGGTAAATAATGGAATTGCCGAGGCACGAGGTTGGAATTGGGTGACCAAGCAGGTCACCTACCACGGCCTCACTTGGGACAATGGCAAAGAGAAGATATTGGGTCCCTCCCTATAAGGATGGAAATCGGGGTGACTGGGAGGTCAAACTTAACCGATCCTACTAGTGGAATGTGCCAAATAAAAAGGGGTGACCCATGTGGTCAGAAAATTAAGACTTTTATGCAAAGTTTATGCACCATCGAGGAACGGGGAAAGAAAAAAAGGTGACCAATGTGTGGTGGATGGGTTTGGATTCCTTTATGAAGAGGCTACCTACGTGTCCCGGAGGAATCAAGCCTTGATTGTAGTTCCAAACATCACTAGATAGTTAGGAACGATGTCTAGGATCCTTGAGGTTTTAATGATTAGTGGAGGTCGTCACCTGAGGAGGCTAAAGCTTACGTGCACTATCAAGTAGATAGAGGCGACTTATAAGCTGGAAAACTTGAGCATACTTCTCAATCTGATAGAGGTAGCCAAAGTTGGATTTTTGACAATTAGGAAAGCCTGTCGCCTAGTGTTGTATGCTTTGTTATAACGGAAGTAACGGAGGCGCTTTTGGGAGAAAACGTTATCATTAGCAATTGACACGTTACTTGAGCCTAGGGGTGATTTCTTCTTGGAAACAATGGTAGTAGAGTAGGTGCGGATGTACAGTATGGAATGTGTTTAAGACGGGTTTCAAGCGGGTGGGGTTGTATCCCTTGGGTGCAAAAGGCGACTAGCTCTTGTTATTCTTGAGATGTTGTCCCAACGTGGACTAAGTTCCCTCTTGAGGTGAGGCTGGTTTTTAAAAAGCTTCGAGTCTCGATATGGAATGTTCCTTTCTCACACTCTGGCATTTGAAGGCGATCTTTGACGGGAACTTTTATAACCAAAGACTAAAAGCCGAGATGTCGCAGCTGACCAAACCTCTCTTTGAGGAATGGATGCGACTTAGTCGAAGCCCGGTCTAAGAAAAAACTTTCTCGCGAAGCCCCATGCCTTATTAAAGCAAGGAAAAGATCCTTTCATATCAGGCAAAGCCCCGGTTGGATGGAGGCCCCCGAAGCGAGCGAAGTGCTTAGGTTTCGAAGAAGTGACTTGGTGCAGAGCCCCAATCTGACGACCTAAGCAAAAATCCCAATATGATTGGTGCTGCGGAAGTGATCTGAGGTTGATCTGAGATAAAAGCTGAGATCCATCTGTTGGGACCTAGTGAATAACCCGATGCGTAACCCCAAAAATGGCTAAAGAAGCCCCTGAGTTTAAAGGAATGCTTTTGACGAGAAGTTTTCGAGAGCTGGCCCTAATGCGAATTGTGGCAGAAGAGGGAAATCATATCCTTCTCTCTCTCTCTCTCTTTTTTATTTTTTTTAGTCAATCAGTCAACCTAAAGGACATGTGAAAGAAAATATTCTTAGAAATTTATACATGCGGGGGGCGCATATTTTTCGAAAGGTGTGGAATAGATCTAGATCTTGTGTTATTTTGATGGCCTTATTCGGCCCACGTAGGCACAAAAAGCTTCGCTTTGGGTTTGACTGCTTTTGAGAGAGTATAAGCGTAAGAGATTTGTAGAAGTGTCATGTGGAAGCCCTGTGACAAAAAATTAGTGTTTAGCTCTATACTTTCCTAAGCATGTAGAAAAGGAAGACTTGTCAAGACATCTGAAAACTTGTTTTATTTACAATGATCACAAGATTGCTTAAAACCGCTTTATTAATGTTCGGGTTCACTCAACCACTAATCTCGATATGAAGAAAAACATTCTTATTAATCATGAGGGAGAAAGTCAACCGGTTGTCGCGGATCAAAGGTTGGGCGAATTGTGAAAGAAAGGTTTGTGTATAGGGAGGTCGTTAATGAGACCGGGTTTTCTAGGGAATCGAGCTGAAACGTGTCTATGCTGGGAGAGGTCATTTGATGAGACCGGGTTTCGGAATTTGGATGTGTTTATGACCGGACCATTTCTGGTTGCCTACGTTCCCCTCATTGTGAGGAGCTCAGGTCGCCGTAGTTCGGCCTTGGCCGGACTGCTTTGGGAAATGGGATTTGTGGGTCCTTTAGTGAAAAGGCTCGGATGCGATAATGAGGCATGGGCCTCGGGATGATTCCTTGACCAAATCATTCTTGGACCGGTTGCTTCCGATTACTTCCTTTTGCACGTGCCCTTCACGAGCTTATGAAATGCTTACGCCTTTGCTTCGACCGCCCCGTTGTTATCAACAACTTTCCATTCTCAGAGCTTTGATTTTGTACAATCCGTCAGCTTTTGATGGGCGGTGTTGGGTCCCTTGGCCTCATTTTCTTTTATTTTTATGTGCAACCACATTTTTGCCCTAGACCGCCCTTTTGGGATTTTCGGCTTAGTTTGGGCATTACTCTTTTGCACTATGGTTTTTTTTTTTTTTTCGAAGCACTTCGAGGGCCAAGGCGAGCCCACACACTTGAATTTTCTTGACATCTTTGAGGTCGAAGGTAGGCTCCTAGATTGTTGTCGACAACTGGGTCAAATCTTTCTCGAAGCCTGAGTGGCCTTTTGTTTGTCCCTTGATGTTGCTTCGCCATCATTGACTTGAGTCAAGATGAAGGTGAGGACATGGTTTTGGGAAAGCGTATAGATTGATGAAAGGCTTTTATGAGGTAAGGGAAAGTGTAATGGCTTTGATGGAGACCTTTTGTGAGGTAAAGAAAGGAAAGTGTATGGGGAAGGCATTAGTTGACTTTCTCACAGCGATGGTAATCGTGGAACGTGAATTATTTCGAGAGATTATTTGTTGAGCTTGAATGCAAGTGATCATCTAAAATAAAACAATTTCATTAAATGTAATGTAGGTGTGCAAATAATAAATCTTAAGTCTAGTAAGAAAAGAAGAAGACTAACTTTAATAGAAAATTAAAAAATTGATTACAATGTCCGTAGAGGAATTGATTGAAAAAGAAAAGTACTAGAACCTACGAAGGTTGGCTGAGAGACTATTTTCTTTTTTTCTTTTACTTAAGGATAGGTAGACCCTAGTCTAGCTACTCTTCGCGGGTTGGAGCTGCCGAGGTAACTTGAGCTTTCCTTCGTAGATCGGCCCTGAATTTCTTTTCTCTTCGAGATCCACACACTGTCTGCTTCGCCACGTGACCATAATGCTTGTGGTACTCGCGAGAACTTGGTCCTGGTCAACTTCCTACTTGGGGTTTAACTTGGCTTATAATTCTCGAGAGGTGTGAGAAGTGGCCTCGTTTCTACCAAATCATCGAAAACTTTGTACTTTCCATGGGCATCCCAAAATCATCAGTGACGTTTCGACCTTGCCCACCCCATGAATTGACCTCTTACCATAACTCTTCTGATGTTTTGGCCCACGGAGGTTCTCGAGCTTCCCGTCTTCTATCAACTTCCACGGATCATGCCTCCAAATAGCTGCAATCAACGGTGTCGTGCCCGGGGTATTGATGGAAAAGACAATGCTTAGACTCATCCCACGAACGTTGGGGTTCTTGGGCTTCCAATTCTCCGGTGGCTTTATCGGCTTTTCTTTCATCGGCTCTTCCGGAATCTTGCTTAAAGGCTTATCCGTATTGTCGGAATGAAGGGAGCGGAGTTTTCGGGAGACATTGTTATTCTCAAGACTCGGATTTTCATTGTTCAATTGGTTCCATTGTTGGATTTCGTTGAAGGAGGCTACGTGTAAGTACCCAAATGGCTCATGCCTTAGGTTAAATTTCCGGCAATTTCGGTAAGTTTTCCGGTAATTCCCAGAACCTTCCTAGTGTTCCGGAAACATTCCCGGAACTGTTTTTAATTAAATAAAGGCTGAAGGGAATCCTTCCTAATTAAGAAACACGTTTTTCTTAATTAGGAGGGAAGGATTCTAGAATAATGCCACCTTGCATGGTTCTAGAATCTTTGAGTCACAATGGATAAGCCCGCCTTAGGCTGCATTAGCTCGGTTGCCTCGACCGCACGGCTTCATTAGCCTTATCCAGGCTTGCCTATAAATAGAGGCCTCCTCTACCCATTTCAACAACAACAAGACACACAATAGAGATCTGATACACTCCACAAACACAATCGAGGCGTGAAGAACACCCTTGAAGGCTCAAGAAGGCGAAGAAGAAGCTCAAGAAGCCATCTCCTCCTCCTTGAAAACCCAAGACTGAACCTCTCCTCCTAGCTCCGTCCGGAGAAGCGAAGGAAACGATTGGTAACCTCGCACGCCCTAACCTTGCATTTTAATTGATATACTTGCTCATTGCATTCATATATCTTGCTTGGGACTTGGCATTTATTCATAAAGATCACATCTTTATCACCCCCTTTCCACTTTTGCATGCATTAAGACCTCATTTGTCATAAAAATGTAGTCTTTTCATAAAGGTGCATCCTTTGCACCTAAAACCCCCATTTTCAAATAAAAATGTCATTTTTATGCATCATTTGCATATAAAGATCAAATCTTTTTCAATAAAAATGCATCCTTTCGCATCAAAACCCCTTTTTCAATGCATCATTTGCATAACAATCCTATCTTTATGCATCATTTGCAATAAAGATCCTTTCTTTAAATCACAAAGCATCATTTGCAAACATAAAAATGTCATCTTTTCATTAAAGAGTCATTCATCATGCATTCCCCTTTCCCAAACCTTGGAACGGACCGGTGTAAAAGTTCTCATCTTTTGCATCGTTCCTTCCATTAAAGGTTCATGATTTCTTTAGGAAAAGGATAACCTTGAAACCTATATCTCCGATTATCGCTTAAGAATGAGTATGAAGCCTCTATACGAGCTCGACCGTCTTAAAGCGTAGGATTGATGGGCTAAGGACATTCCTTCCTAAAGAACCTCATCTTTGACCACAAAGAGAGTCATTCTCTCGATCACGCAAGTCCCGAGGGTCCCGAGGTTTAAAATGCGATGATCACAAGTCACAAGATGAGGACGGGATCATAATCCCAAATACATAAATTCCAAGGAATCCCGAGCGACAACCAACAAATGGTTTGTACGTCCGGAAGATAACTTGGGACATTTCCCCCTTTTACTCTCAAACACATGCACACAAAGAAAGCACGCAAGCAAGCACGATTAATGAAATCTTGGGAGACTTGCTCCGGCAAGGCACTTTGGGTGAACGCCAAACGTTCTTCCCAAGGGGTAACTTAACCTCCGAACCCAAGTAAAAACCTTTTTTTCAAAGTTTTGAGGTAATCAAAATGGCGTGGCGACTCCGTTTTTCAAATAACTCGGATGTCTTCAAACTTGCGTGAATCCAAAACAAAAATTTTGGGCACCACATTCACAGTTTGGCGACTCTGCTGGGGACTATCCCAAAGGAGAAAAGCTTCTATTTTCAAAACAAAAGTCGATACTTGGTATATAGGTGGAAACCACTTACCCTTCTGTACACTCCACGACGTGGGAGTTGGGATAACCGGTGGTTTAACAATCCACGTACCATTATCCCTTTTCGAAAAAAAACAATTTTGAAAAAAAAATAGAAGAAAGCTTTTCCACTTTGAGCGGGTTAGACTCCCGTCGCGATTTCATTAATCATGCTTGCTTTCTTTACCATGCATTGCATCATTTGCATCTTGGAACTTTGTGCATACTTTGAAACGGAAACAACCCGAAAAATAGCAAAAGGAGTGGAACTCGGAAAATTGATCCATGCGGTCGTACGGCTCAATCCTCATTGGGATTCGGCCAGGGCGACCTCGGTGGCAATTCCACCGGGAAAAATCATGGCTAATCTGGCGAGTCCTAGCGGCTTGGGGCTACTCGGCTCCATGGTGGCTGGGGCTCCCGAGAAAATTTACGTGCTTATGTGTTGCATTCTCCCCGATCCCGAAAATCATTCCTTTAAAACACATTTATGAAAATCTCTGTTTTAACTCAAAAAGGAACATTTTTAGGAGACCGCACACTACGCGCACTCCGATATATCCTGGCGCACACTTTTGCACGCACGTCCTTCAAACCCGAGGGTGGTTCCGGTGCAGTCACGGACAGCCTTACGATGCTCCGGGCGCGCACGAAATCATCCCAACCTCCCATGGCGGCCGGTGTGCCGACCAATGCACGGTCCGGTGTCACACGTTTCAAAAAACCGTGACTTTTGGTTGGTTTTTGGTCTAGTCCGTGTCATATAGCCCAGGTGCATACCCACGTAAAGGTCGAAGCCTTAGCTCATAACGGAAGCCAAGATTTTTCGCTCAAGCGAAATTCCGAAATTCCGACAAGGAAAAATCGGTGGGATCTTGACTCCGACATTGACTATTGACCTTGACCCGCACGGAATGCGTAAGAGTCAAGACCGAGTCTTTGCCAAAAAATAAAAGATCTTTCGCTCAAGCGAAGCTTCTGCCAAAATTCCGACAAGGAAAAATTGGCAAGATCTTGACCGGCATTGACTTCGATTTCGACTCCGCGCTGCGTATGCAACGAAGTTCAATGTGACATTTGTGTCATCCGGCTTTTACCGCCCGACCCATGCCTATTATTCTCTCGGACATTACCGAAAGGTCGAAAACCGTCATTCGCTCAAGCGAAACTCTGTCAAAGATCCCGTCAAGGCGAGAGAGACGAGACTTTCCGGTATTGCCTTGACTATAATCCGCATCGCTCGTGCGTTGAAAGGTCCTATGACCCGCTAGACCCGATAGGAGCGTTCTTTACTCTCGGTCGGTGGGATCCGCGTGCCCTATAGGACCCTCGCCCTTAGGAGCTGTCCACCTGGGAGGTCGAAAATACGGGTGGAATACGAGGGGCTTATAGACGTAGTGACGGAACCCGGCGATCCAGGATCTAGAGTAGTTGTGAAAAAGAAGGGCGGGGAACCCCTTTTCCAACCAAATAGATATTAATAAAAGACACTTTATTTTAAGTAAACTTGAAGATTCTAATTTGCATATTGCACGAGCCTTCGGCCTAAACACCTACCCAGAGTCTAAACCTTTCCTATCCCTTTCCGCGGCGAGAAAGAAGTGGGTGAGAACACCAGGGTCGGCGACTTGTTAGCGCGGGAATCCTCGATAGTTCGCGGAATCCTCGGTTTCGAGGAGTCGAGAATGGCCGATTTGACAGAGAACGAGTCTTGGTTTGGGTAACTTGAGATGACTAGGGAAGAAGAGCTAACCTTAGCCCACGGAAAACGGTCGTAAGGCCCATGAGGAACGGCAAGCAAGCCACGCTCATTGAAGCGCTTCGTCGTCATGGAGTTCAAATAGTGGTCGAGCCCAACGGTTCCTTGGTGATGATAGAAGATGAGCCTCCGAAGCGGCCATCTCGGCTCCATCAACCTATAACCAATGCCCTCCTCCATCCTCATACGATCCCTTATCCGGGATTACCTCTCTTCGATCCTTTCCAACATCTCGAGCCATCGGGGTCCCGACACCCTCACCTCCTCAAATGAGACCTAGCTTTGTTCCCTACCAACAGAAAGCAAACGCCTCAGCTATCCCGGTTACGCGGCCTCTGCATTACCCCATGGGATTCACTCCCTCTCCTCGGTATGGGCCATCCCGAGGCATTCCACTAGGCCTCAAAATCAGCCTCAATGATCCTTACAATTCATGTCTGCCCATGCCGAGATCTTCCACCTCGAACTTTGCCCACAGGACCCCGTAGGAGGTTCCGCGTATCCTTTTCCTACTTCGGAAATTATGAGCCTAATTCCTATGCCTCAGGCCGGTCTCACGGGAACACGGGACCCGGTCAAGTTTACACTTATTTCCCCTCTAAAGATCCCAGAGCCTTGGTACCGGCTACCAACTGTGCCACCTACTTGTCCTTTCCACCCAAGTCGAGATAAGCCTTCTCAGGAATCGAGCAATCCTAAACCATCCCCCCGACTCCGCAGCATGGCTTGGCTAATGGAACAAGTTAGGTCCATGCAAGAGAAGTTTGGGGAAATAGACACCAAGAGGACGGCAATACCGGATCACCGATCCCAAGGCAAAGTTGTCCCTCTCCCTCAAAAATTCCGAATGCGAGAAATTGAAAAGTTCAGCGGCGCTTGATTGTCCCCGGACTCACATTGAAAGCTACATTCTTGCCATGAGAGCCAAAGATTGTACACGGCAACAAATGGCCGATCATTTTGAGTTATCATTAAAAGGTTCGGCTCTTAGGTGGTTCTGCGTATGCGAAACCGAGGCGAGAGCTACTTGGGACCGAGATCAAGGAAGCATTCCTAGAAAAGTATAAGGCGAATTTGAATTGGGAAACCAGCAGAATGACCCTACGGGGTACCTACAACGTTCGAGATGAGCCGGTAAGTGAATTCTACAAGAGATGGAATTGGAAGCTCGGTGAAATGATGACCCGCTCAATGAAGAGGAGCAGGATGGAGATCTTCCAATCTTGCTTGAAACCTCAACTAAGAGTTCAACTTGGCAATTACTACTATCGACCTTCGGGCAATGGTAAATGCGGCACCAAGTTTGAGAATGCCTTCAATATGGCCGACATGACGGGAGCAACCGGTTGCTTACCGCTACAAAGCAGGTGTCAAATGCCCCAGTGTCACCGTGAAAGGAAAAAGAAGTGATTGGCATTAATTACATTGAGAATGAGAAAGCGGGGACGGAATGCGAGGCCAAGCTGCTGCAAAGCCCAAGCTCCCTTTCTATCTTGCTTGAAGATTTCGGAATGCCACTAGAAAAAGGTCTTCGACGGTTTGGTAGCCCAAGGACTCATCGAGACCTTTGGAAAAGCGGAAACCCAGGAACAGTGTCGAGAATGGACGAGACCAAACACCGTCGCTTTCACAATTATCATGGCCATAACACTAATGATTGCACCTACCTCGAAGCTCTGATCTCTCGCCTAGTTGAAGAAGGCAAGTTAGAACCACCTCGGGGTCCCAATGTGGTCAAGAATCCTCTTCCTGCTAACAATCGAGTCAACATGATCGAGTTCGGAGGAACGAATGGAAATGGTTTTGGAAATCCGAGGTCATAGATATCCACGAAATTCAATATTCCTTATGCTTTGAATTACAAGGGAAATGGAAAGATACCGATTAATGCGCCGCCATGGAGGGACAGTTTGGACCCACGTAGTCGGGCTGATTTCGTTAATGTTGTCGAGCTCGGCCTCTTTTCTACGACATCGAACCGGTAACCATGGTCAAGATTACGAAGAAAGGCTCACTTATGAAGGCTGCGAGTTTGAAGTAAAACAAGCCATGTTAATGAAAGTCTCTCCCGAGAACCTTTCATTACCCGTAGCCGAGCATAATGTGTTTGTAATGGCTCTTACTACTCCCAGGATCATTCCCAAGCCCTGTTTGGGAAAAGGTAGAGAGAAGAGTGAACAAGCGAGGAAGACTTTTGGGATGAAGAGAGTCTGTATCTCGAGATCTTGAAAGCACTGGCGGTCCTCTTGCCCGGAGAGTACAAAATGGATGAAGTTAAGTTCGAGAAAGGAGATTCTGCGGATCGGTAAGTACTTCCTATGGAATTGGTGTCGACAAAGGCAATAATGATCCGCAGAGTGCACAATCAAATGACAACGGCGGCAAGGCTTGCTATTCCCAGGGCACGGCAGAAGGGAGTGAGATCCCGGTCCAACCCTTGTCAAGTCCCCCTCGAGTCAATAAGTAGCGTAGGGTCCAGAGTCGGTGTTGTCTATTCGGTCGAGTCGGGAATCTTTGAATTCCGATCCTCGGAGTCATCCGAAGGCCTCACGCACGAGGATTATGAAAAATATGTCGATGTCAATCTTTCCCCTTATTTTGAATGAAATGACAAATCTTTACGATTATCCTCTTATACTGCCAACTTAACAAATGATAAATTAACTCAAAACTTAACAACGTTAATAATGAATCATTTGAACAAGATGCAAACACACTAAACGAACAATACATTAAAGAAATCTTTAAGCGGGTTTCGGAAAAGAGGAAAACCGGGCCCAAGTGCCGAGGAGGTTTTGATAAGTGTGAACTTGGGTACTATCGAAGAACCTAAAGAGACCGAGATTGGAAGCTTCTTCCGGGGGTTGAAAGGGACAGATTGATCGAGCTGCTCGAGAGAATACATCGACGTGTTTACTGCATGGTCATACAAAGATATGCCGGGGCTAGACGGTTCGATAGTAGAGCACCGAATTCCTCTAGCACCGAGATGCTAAGCCAGTAAAGCGAGCGAGAAAGATCAAGCCGGAATGGTCTCTACAGGTCAAAGAAGAAATTGAGAAGCTACTGCGGGTAGGGTTCATCAGAGTTATTGAATACCCGACATGGTTGTCCAACATCGTGACCGTAACCAAGGCCAATGGGAAGGTGCGGCTGCTTTGTGTGGATTTCGAGATACGAACAAGGCCGGCCCAAAGACGACTACCCTCGCAAACATAGACATCTGGTGGATTCCACTGCCAACTACGAAGTCAAATCCTTCGTTGATGGTTTGCTGAGGCTACAACCAGATCAAGATGGCCGAGGAAGACCAAGAAAGACGGCCTTCACCACACCGTGGGGAACCTCTTGTTATACGGTAATGCCATTCGGGCTCAAGAATGCCGGGGCTACTTACGAAAGGGCAGCGACCGCGCTTTTTCATGACATGATCCACAAGGAGATTGAGGTCTACGTAGATGACATGATAATCCACTCCAAAGGAGAAGGTGGGCGACACTTTGTTGACCTACGAAAATTCTTTGAGAGGTTGAGACGGCATTCCATGAGACTAAACCACGCCAAATGCACCTTCGGAGTGACAAGGGGAAAAGTGCTTGGGTACATGGTCACGGAGCGAGGTATAGAAGTTGACCCCAGAAAGATCAAAGCCATCATGGATATGAGGCCACCTCAAACCCAGACAGTCAAGAGCTTCATGGGTAAATTGCGGTACATCGGCCGTTTCGTCAATCGGTTGACCACTATGTGCGAGCCCATCTTCAAGCTCATGAAGAAGAATGTGGACCTGAGAATGGACCGAAGAATGCCAAGATGCCTTTGACCAGATCAAGGCATACTTAGTACATCCCCGGTACTATGCCCCCACATAGACGAAACCTCTTGCTCTATCTCCCTTTATCACTTGAACACGGCAGTTGGGGCTATGCTTGCTCGGGAAAAGAAAGACTCTCGGGTGGAAAACGCCATTTACTTTGTCGTAGGAAGCTACAAGGGAGCGAGCTCAATTACTCGGCATGTGAAAAAGACACTGTGCGGGGTAGTGCAGGTAGTCGGCAAATTGAAGCATTATATGCAAGCCCGCCCTGTGAATTTGGTCTCGAAAATGGACCCACATCAAGTACATCTTTGACAAGCCTTCCTCTCAATGCGTTTAGCGAAGTGGTCCTTCTTCTTGGCGAGAATACGACATCAACTATGTGACCGAGAAAGGCCATCGAGGGTCGAAGCATTGTCGAGATCACTGGCGAATTTCCCAGTAATGAAGACAGAGGGCACGAACCCCAATTTCCGGATGAAGGGATCTTTGCGGTTGAGCACGAAAATAGATGGCAATTGTTCTTTGACGGAGCCGCTAACAAAGAGGAAATGGTGTAGGAATGCTATTGGTCGATCCAGAAAGATGAGCATACCCCGTAGCCCTCAAGTTGAACTTTCTGCCACGAACAATGTCGCGAGTATGAAGCTTTGCATTCTTTGGTTTGGAGGGTTTGCTTTAGAAAGAAATGTCAAGGAGCTCGAAGTTTACGGAGACTCGGCCACGATCATCAACCAAGTCTCCAACAAGTGGAAGGCTGTGGACCTGTCTGCAACGGTATCATGCCCGTATGGAGGAGTTATTTGGGACGGTTCGGAGAAGTGACTTTCCATTACTTGCCGAGGAAAAGAACAGTTCGCGAGATGCCCTAGCTACTCTAGCCTCATTGGTAGAGATCCCGAGGAAAAGCCATAAAGCCCTTGAGTGGGCGGAAGAGAAGCCCCGGCCTTACATTTGTGAAGTGGACACAGGACCCGAGCCCATAAAGGAACCTTGGTACAATCAGTTACCAATTCCTCAAAGACGGAGAGTCGGCTTTCGAGAGACGAAGAAGGTAGACCAAAAGAAGGTGTCGAGCCAAAAGCTTGCGAGCCACGAAAAGGTTGGCTTCCCATTATGTCATTCTAGGAGGCAACACTGTACAAGAAACGCTATCAAGGACCACTCCTCTTATGTGTCACTCAAGAAAGAGCTAAAGAGTTGATGACCGAAGTCCACAATGGTCCTTGCGGTCCTCACATGAATGCCGAGCCACGATGCAAGTGATCCTCGAGAATGGGTTACTCTTTGGATCTCCGTAGGAAACAGGCTGCGTCAAGCCACGTCGAACCTGCGACAAGTGCCGGCGGTTTGCCAATCTCAACCATCTCCCACCTCATGACTGTCTTGCATGATGACTCCTTGGCCGTTTGCGAACTTGGGGCATTGACGTGATAGGGAAAATAGCCCGGCGAGGAAGCAATGGGCACGAGTTCGTGTTGGTAGCCATCGACTACTTCACCAAGTGGGTAGAGGCCAAGTCCTACTGAGGTCCTCACTTCCCGAGAAAAGTGGCCCGGTTCATCAAAGAAAACATAATGTGCGGATATGGGGTGCCCAGCGAGATCATTTCGATAATGGGTCACACTTCGAAGGAAGGCTGCGATAGGCTAGCTGTCGAGAGTCGAGTTACTCGCCACAAGTCGTCCGTACGGACCTCGAGACCAATGGAGCCGTGGAAGGCTGCTAATAAGACACTCGAGCGGATCATCAGGAAAATGGCCACCCGTGGTCGTGATTGGCCCGAAAAGCTGCACCTAGCACTCTGGGGCTACGAACGTCTGTCGAAACGGCCACGGGAGAAACTCCTTTTGCCCTACTGGCCTACGGGATGGAAGCGGTGTTACCGGTGGAGTTGGAAATCCCGTCATTAAGGGTCCTCCTGGAAAATAGTGTCAATGAAGTGGAATGGTTGCGCGGCGGCATGATGAGTTAGCCACGCTTGACGAGAGAAGGCTAAAAGCCATGGAACACACCCAGAGCCTACCGGAGGCGAATGGCCGGAGCGTTTGATAAAAAGGTCAAGGCCGGAGACATCAAAGAAGGTGACTTAGTCTTTGAAAGTAAAGCCCCCTACCGAGAGACAACCCCACAGGAAAATGGGAACCCGTGCGGATCGGCCCTTATGTGGTGCGAGAAGATATTATCGGGAGGAGCCATGAAGCTTGCGAGACTTGGATGGCAATCCCTTTGTCCACCCGATCAGCGGTGATAAACTCAGAAGATACTATGTCTAATAAAAAAAAAAAAAAAAAAAAAAAAAATCTTAGTGCAAAAAGAGTAATACCCGGCTAAATTTGAAAACCTCAAAAAGGGCGGTCTAGGCAAAAGACAGGGTTGCACATATAAAAAAAAAAAAAGAAAAAAATCTTAGTGCAAAAGAGTAATGCCCGGCTAAGTGAAAACCCCAAAAAGGGCGGTCTAGGCAAAAAACAGTGGCCGCACACGAAAAAAAAATTGGTTCACGGAATGAACTACGTAGACCTGAGCCCCTTAGCCTTTCTTGTAAAAGGGAACGTAGGCGGCCATATATGGTTCGGTCTAAACAATAAAAGGACAATCGAAGCTTCCATGAAGTGCGTCCTAAATAATAAAGGGTATTTCAGTTTTCATAAAACGGGTCCCAATCAATAAAGACATTTGAATTTCCATGAAATGTGTCTTGATTAATTTGCCTTGTTCATTACAAGTTAAAAACTTCTTGATGAGTTCAAGCACGGTCTACCTCTTAACTCTGCTAACCTGCTAAAAAGATCTAAAATACAATAAAATGCCTAAATAAACTAATGTGTTTGCAAATGGCAATAAGAGGAATCTTAAGAAAAGACTTGTCGATCGTCATTCGCCGAGTCTTCTTTGGTCTTCTTCCCTTTTCCTCGGCCCCGTCGAGTCTTCTTCCTCTTTTTGTCTATGATGTCGGTATCCCTCATCCCGACCTCTGGTATCCTCACTGGAGCCTCTACCCGGCCCCGTGTCAATGAGTGCTCTCTCTATCCAGAGCACGAGTCCGCACCTCCTCCCTGCGAGCCTCGGTCGAAAGGAGCGACCTCGGACAACCTCTTGTACCGAGCCTCCATATCTCGGACCAAATCACTGTTGGTTATGGCAACTCGCCTTAGCCTCGGTCTCCCTCGAGTCCTACTCGAGTCGCGATCGGCTCCCAATAAAGCTCGACGTCTATCCTCCAAGATAACTTTGAGTCGCTCCCATCTCCCTCTCGTACCCGGTCCAAGTAGACGGTGGTCAAGATGGTGCTCTTCCTGCTCCTGAAGATAGCCACAGGTGGGAAAGCAAGGTATATGTCCAAGCCCTCGAGAAGAAAGAGAAGGCATTTGGATATCTCATGTCCAATGACACCACCTCCATGGTCCGGATGTCCTCCCAATCACTCAAAGACTCTGTAAAGCCCCAAACTGCTGGATACCAAGCGAGGGTATGTAGAAGGATGACCGGCGAGAATCACGGAACCCTCACGGCATAAGACTCTGAAATATCCTCTGGTGCGCAACCTCCAATGAGGTATCCACCAGCGGATGTCAGAAGTGGATAGCCTAGCCATCATCGGCTCCCGGCTACCTGTTCTGTTGCCTAGGCGCACCTCTCCGAGAAATCACCCAAGGGCACTGAGTCGGCAAAGCCCCGTGCAAAGCCCGAGCCTCTCCTGCGGCCACGAGTCAACATAGCCGGACTCCCGGACCTCATGAAACGGTCTCCCGAGCCATCCTGTCGATCCCATGAAATGTCTCTCCCAAAACCGGCGGGACAATATCCTTCCAGCCCTGCGAGTCTCGACCATGTCCAAGAGGCCACTATGACAGATCCCCACGGACTCGGCGGTGAACAAAACGAGAGAATACGCGAGAGAATGAAAGCATCCATAGCCACCGTGGTCGCGGCCATATCAGAGACCCAAACCTACCGGGATATCGGAAAGGTCAATCCTATCAGGGGCTACCATCATCCTCTCGGCCTCTCCCGAAGGAATCTGCGAGAGAAAAGATGCAAGCTTTACCGTCACCGGCACGTCTCCGATCAGCGGAATAGATATAGCCTCAGTCTCGGGACCCCCAATCAAGGCTACGAAGTCTTCGTGCGTTGGGACAATTTCGTTGTAAGAGAAGCGATAAACATGTCTCCGGACGTCCCGAGAACTTTGCTGCGGCTCTCAGCGGGTCCCAATCGGGCGGGAGATCCCTCAAATGCCATAAAGACTTGATCTTGAAGGAAGAATCAAGCAGTCCCTTGTGATTTTGGAAGTTATGTCTCGCCCAAGATTGAAGACTGGATAGAAAATGGTCTCGCTTCCCCCTTTGCAATACGACGGGATTCTCCATCGCAAAGTGTTCAAAGATGGTGCTTTTAGGTCCAAAATATGCTCACGGGAACAATTGGGACAAGTCTAGAGTGAAAATGAAATGAAATGGCCAAGCCTTGCTTTTATTCGAGAAAATAACCAGCTCCAAACCGTTAGCCGCACGGCTTCATTTTCCCTCAAGGCCATGCCGCACGGCTACATTAGCCCTCTGCAACGAGAAAAAATTCTGCGGCAACCAAGATTGCTGCCCAAGGGAGTTTTCACCCCACTTTTTCAACCAAACACTGTACAAAAACATATCCGAAGCCATTCAAGCATTTATATACCGTTATAAATCATTTTGGCCATGTTTCAAATTTCAATTCCAACCAAAAAGTTGCCCCAAGGCTCGGATAATATGCAAATTGAGAAAGCATAAATTAGAAAAGTAAATAAAATGTAAATACAATGTTTTCGCCCCATCGGCGCCCAAATAAAGCAAAAATAAACAAAGTGTGCATAAAAATTGTTCATTGTTTGTTTTCGTTCCAAATCTATTCTAGAGACCTCCTAGGCCTCCGATTCTTCTTCCTCCTCATCGCTACTCAACTCATAAATGCTAGCCTCCCTCATCAAGTCCTCCCGGTCGCTCACGTCGACAAATGGACATTATCGTGCCCGTACTCGGCCCAGTTTGCTCCCGGAATGTCGGCGTTTGGGTCCCGCCCCCGAGGCATGGCACCGGGAAGAGTACTCCGAGGCCGATGAGGTAGACGATGTGCCCCAGACGTGCCGTCTCTTGCGCCCGTGCTCCCGTGCATCCGCCGCCGCCTTCGAAGCGCAGCCGCCTTCCTCGAAGAGACCGGCACATGTCCTTCCAGCCCCTATTCCGCCCGACCACTCTATCGTAAGTGCGAGCCGGAACCCGAGAAAAAGAAGAGAAAAATCTCGTAAAATCTCGTAAAATTGCAAAAGCGTAAAAATTTGAAAACTAAAAGGGAATAAGACCCTAAGAGTATACTTACAGTGCTATCGCGGCAAGGTGTACCGGGGCTCCCTAGCATCGGGGACAGTATCCTCATCCTCCTCGGCACTCCATGGACCACATAGGACAGAGATGCGCAGGAGGGATCGGCGGGTCAAGAGGCTCATCCTCCCCATATCCCCGAGTGACCGCTAGCTTCACTAGCTTCGTGGCGTCCTCGTGCGCCGCTCCACAAACACAGCGTAGGGGTGTCCGTGTCAGTGCTCCCTCTCCGTGCCTACGCCTCGGCCTCGGTACCTAGCTATCTCATCCTCTCGGCCAATCCCCGGGCGGCAGCATCCGTGCCGGGAGGATCCCGAGGAGTAATGGCGTCCAATGGAGGGACATGACCATGCGCCTCGAGAAACGGTCCCCCAAGTAAATGACATCACATGTCGCCCCGGTAAGCCACCTCCTCTCGCCTCGTCACATCGATGGCATCTCCCAAAGAAGATCTCCTGGATACCGCCCCAAGGGTAGAAGTCCACTCCGTCGTGCCCATCCCCGTTGATGACCGGCCTCACCATTTTGTAATCGAAGGTAATCCGGGTCTTCCCAGTGAATTTATCTCTCGCATCTCCTCCAAATAACCATAGCGGGGAAGATGGTGACATCACTCTGGGTTCCAAGGGAAGAACCCGATCACCTCGCAAAACCAGCCCGCATGTTCAAAACATCAAAAGGTCATTCTCTCTCTTATAAAAGTCTCAAGACAGGAAAAGAGAAAAGAAAAAAAGAACGGAGACTACCTCAAGGGCAAATGAGAAGCAGCCCATGGAAGCAGCTTTGTTCCGACTGTACATGTCCAACGAGAAGTACAACTCCGCCAATCCGGCTCGCCCCAAGAGACCGTCCCTATCCCATCCACATCCTCCAAAGAGTCGAGGAGGCAAGTCATGTGGCGGCGTCCCAGAATTAGCAAAGATAGTGACCGATAGCATCAACCATATGAATGCTCTAGCAGTGGCAATGGGCGATCACATCATTAGCAAAAGAAAGTTACGCATGCAAGTCTGAACCGCTACCTCGACGTTCCGCGTCTCCATCCCTCACCCTCGGGAATCAGCCTCAAACCCTACCAAAGCCCGGAACTCCTCGGGCGTAATGTGGTCTCTCCAAGTCACGGGCCTCCCGGTGAACTCGTAGGCCGCAATAGCCGTGAAATCGGCAGGAGTCACCGTAAGCTCTCCCGGCAAATTTCAGTGAAAGCTATGTGTACCGTCCCACCGAACTCGAAAGGGCTGGACTCAAGCCCTTGCTCTTAGAGGTGATGTGAACACCCATGCCGATGGCCTCTACAAACGCATCCAGCCGTAGCCCTCACCAAATTCTTGGGGTTCACCCCATTCTTCTCAAAATCCGGCATCCTCTCGCCAAAGCTTAACCGCTATCTCCGATGGTCCTCTAGACTTGTTCTCACGTAGACAAGCACAAAAAAAAAAAAAAAAAAAAAAAAAAAAAAGAAGTGTCAGTCCTTCATCATTTTCAAAAGCATGCATATATTCACAAAAGTGCACATGTTTTCAAAAGAAAATCATTCACAAAAGTTTTTCTAGCATTATTTGCATCAAAAAAAAGCGTCTTTCATCATTTGAAACGCGTCATTTTAAGCACGTTGTTTTCCTAAAGCACAAAATCGCAATTTTCACGATTCTTTGCACATAAGCATTATTTTTTTCAAATAAAATGGCATGCATGAATCATTTTCATCTTCCAAAATCATGTTTTCTCATTGAAAATCAGAATTTTGACCTAGTTCTAGCACAAGGCAAGAACTCCGTCTCATATTTTGAAAAAATTCTCATTCTTACTTCATTTTGCGAGAAAAAAGTGAGTCATTCTCATAATTTTCATCAAACAAGTTGCACATGCACATTCTTAGCCTCATAGGTTGTTCATGCATCTCAAAATCATTCAAAAAATCATTCAAAAATCCTAAAATTCGGGTCAAGCCCTAAATCATTCAAAAATCAAGCAAAATCATCGGATTTGAGCAAAATGAGAATGCTTACCCCAACCGATCGCGGGTTCGTTGATTTATGCTCCCTTCTTCCCGGGTAAAGCTCCGATGGAGGCGTAAGGAAGTCATACTTCCTCTCCGTCCGAACGAGCTCCTTTCTCCTCCTTCTCGCAGCCGCGGAGATGTTCCTTCTTGCTTGCCTCGGTATGGGATTGCCCTCCGGATCCATTCCAATCGATAGAAGCAAAGGGAATTGAAGAATTTTGAAGAAATTCTCTCCTTTCTCTCTCTCTTCCTCGGCAGTTCTTGGGCGGCAATGATGCCCAATGCCCGTTCAAACCTGTTTTAAATAATCTGGAAAAAACAGGTCTCTAGCCGTACGGCTCCTTTTTCTACATCTCATGCCGGGCGGCTTCATTCGCCCGGCGTAAAATTACAATCCCGCCCCCGGACCTTCCACTTGGGCATGCAATTTCCGTTATCTTTTAACCAAGATAACATCTTTTCGTAAAATATCCCTTATCTCTTTAGCAATCAAGCTTTATTCCCAGCCGCTCCGTTAATTCCGTTATAACGGGATAACCCTAGGTGACAACCTCCGAATTGTCAGAACTCTAAACTTGTGCTACCTCTATCCGTGAATAGTGACGTATGCCTAAATCATTTCAACTTGTGCTACCTCTATCCGCGAATAGTGACGTATGCCCAAGTCATTCCAACTTGTGCTACCTCTATCCGCGAATAGTGACGTATGCCCAAGTCATTCCAACTTGTGCTACCTCTATCCGCAAATAGTGACGTATGCCCAAGTCATTCCAACTTGTGCTACCTCTATCCGCGAATAGTGACGTATGCCCAAGTCATTCCAACTTGTGCTACCTCTATCCGCGAATAGTGACGTATGCTCAAGTCATTCCAACTTGTGCTACCTCTATCCGCGAATAGTGACGTATGCCCAAGTCATTCCAACTTGTGCTACCTCTATCCGCGAATAGTGACGTACGCTCAAGTTTCCCAACTTAAGTTACCTCTATCTCCGTCATAAAGAGATAGCGCCATAAGCTCTAGCTTCTTCAGTGACACCTCCGAATTGTCAAAATCTCAAGGATCCTAGACATCGTTCCTAACTATCTAGTGATGCTTGAACTACGATCAAGGCTTGATTCCTCCGGGATACGTAGGTAGCCTTTTATAAAAGGTCCAGCCATTCGACCACTTTGGTCACCCTGTTTCTTTGTCACTCCTCAGTGATAAAGCGCCCCCTCATAGAAGTTCAGATATCCGACCACAGGTCACTCCTAGCATATCCCCGGTAGGATCAATTGCTTGACCTCCTAGGTCATTTTCTCTTCTTTTTCCCCAAAGAAGAGACCCGCTTTCTCTTCTTCCTTCCCCAGCGGATCCTAATTCCGAACTACGGCCCGGCTTGATTCCTCCGGGATACGTAGGTAGCCTTCCAAAAGGTTCGGCCACTCGACCGTCTTGGTCACCCAATCCGTCTCGGCATTCGCCGATCGGGATCCTTTTCTATCGACAACCCCACTCGCCTTGCAAGTGACGTTGCCGAGGGGCTTACGTAAGTACCCAAATCCGCTCATGCCTTCCGGTTAAATTTCCCGGCAATTTCGGTAAGTTTTCCGGTAATTCCCCGTACCTTTCCTAGTGTTCGGAAACATTCCGGAACTGTTTTTAATTAAATAAAGGCTGAAGGAATCCTTCCTAATTAAGAAACACGTTTTCTTAATTAGGAGGGAAGGTTCTAGAATAATGCCACCTTGCATGGTTCTAGAATGTTGAGTCACAATGGATAAGCCCGCACGGCTGCATTAGCTCGCTGCCTCTGACCGCACGGCTTCATTAGCCTTATCCAGACTGCCTATAAATAGAGCCCTCCTCTACCCATTTCAACAACAACAAGACACACAATAGAGATACAATACACTCACAAACACAATCAGACGTGAAGAACACCCTTGAAGGCTCAAGAAGGCGAAGAAGAAGCTCAAGAAGACATCTCCCTCCTCCTTGAAAACCCAAGACGAACCTCTCCTCCTAGCTCCGTCCGAAGAAGCGAAGGAAACGATTGGTAACCTCGCACGCCCTAACCTTGCATTTTAATTGATATACTTGCTCATTGCATTCATATATCTTGCTTGGGACTTGGCATTTATTCATAAAGATCACATCTTTATCACCCCCTTTCCCTTTTGCATGCATTAAGACCTCATTTGTCATAAAAATGTAGTCTTTTTCATAAAGGTGCATCCTTTGCACCTAAAACCCCCATTTTCAAATAAAAATGTCATTTTTATGCATCATTTGCATATAAAGATCAAATCTTTTTCAATAAAAATGCATCCTTTGCATCAAAACCCCTTTTTCAATGCATCATTTGCATAAAAATCCTATCTTTATGCATCATTTGCAATAAAGATCCTTTCTTTAAATCAAAAAGCATCATTTGCAAACATAAAAATGTCATCTTTTCATTAAAGAGTCATTCATCATGCATTCCCCTTTCCCCAACCTTGGAACGGACCGGTGTAAAAGTTCTCATCTTTGCATCGTTCCTTCCATTAAAGGTTCATGATTTCTCTAGGAAAAGGATAACCTTGAACCCTATATCTCCGATTATCGCTTAAGAATGAGTATGAAGCCTCTATACGAGCTCGGCCCAGTCTTAAAGTGTAGGATTGATGGGCTAAGGACATTCCTTCCTAAAGACCCTCATCTTTGACCACAAAGAGAGTCATTCTCTCGATCACGCAAGTCCCGAGGGTCCCGAGGTTTAAAATGCGATGATCACAAGTCACAAGATGAGGACGGGATCATAATCCCAAATACATAAATTCCAAGGAATCCCGAGCGACAACCAACAAATGGTTTGTACGTCCGGAAGATAACTTGGGACATTTCCCCCTTTACTCTCAAACACATGCACACAAAGAAAGCACGCAAGCAAGCACGATTAATGAAATCTTGGGAGACTTGCTCCGGCAAGGCACTTTGGGTGAACGCCAAACGTTCTTCCCAAGGGGTAACTTAACCTCCGAACCCAAGTAAAAACCTTTTTTTCAAAGTTTTGAGGTAATCAAAATGGCGTGGCGACTCCGTTTTTCAAATAACTCGGATGTCTTCAAACTCGCGTGAATCCAAAACAAAAATTTTGGGCACCACATTCACACTACGACATTCTTTCCTTTGTGAGGAACTGGTGCTGATATGGGTACGGTTGCTGTTTGGTGCTGGTGGCATTGGGTTATGCTTGGTGGAGTCATTTCCTTGCCTGGTTCGACGTCTTGGGTCAAGGGAGTATTGATACTCATCATGAGGTCAAACTTCTCTTGCATTTGTTTCACTTGATCCATCAATATTGCCACATGGGGGTCAACGGGGACTCTCGAGTTACTGGAAATCGCAACAGGACTTTTACCGGCGGAGGGAACCACGAGCAACCGGGTGGCAAACTGAATTCATTAAGTCCTAAGAGGTGACACTGGAGACTTGAATCATCCTTTGGCAACTCATGATTGCATTCAGGTGGGTATAGTTGCTTGTAACATAGCCGAGATAGCTCGAACCGATTATGTGAAGCCGGAGTATAGACTCGCGTGTATTCTGGAACTGAGAGACAGGTGGGGTGAAGCCCAATCCGTTCTGAGGAACTGAGGGCAATGAAGCCCTGATGAGCTGGGATGTTGGAAAGGACTGAGGAGGAGTGGTCCTTGGCAAGGGATTGCATGTGGATGGGGGAAGGTATTGGCTGTAGGATGGAAGGTCTTGGTTATAGGATGAAGGGACTGAAATCACTGTCTCTGGAGTCTCATCTTCCACCATGACCAGAGAACCGTTCGACTCAACTGTTACCTGAATTCCATGACGACGGAGTGCGTCGATAAGCATGGCTTGCTGTTCCTCATGAACCTTATGGGCATTTTCCAAAGCTAGGACTAACTCTTCCTTCCTAACCATCTGATTTCCTGCACCCTCACTGCTTTCTGTCATATCTGCCATTCTAAACCCCTGAGTAGACACAACTGATGATTCTGCTGGACTGTCTGAACCTGAACCTGAGGTTTCCGCACCGAAAAGCCACTGACCCGGTATTCCCACACACTTCTTTCTCGCTGCGAAAAAGAGATAGGCAAGGTTTAGAGTTGGGGGTAGGCAAGATTTAGACTCGGAGGTGGGTGAGGTTTAGATTCGAAGGTGAGTGTTTAGGCTAAAGGCTCAAGTAACATGCACTTATCGCTTAAATTTTACTCAAAACACATTTTCTCCTAATCCTAATTGATCGGAAAAGATGAGACCTAGAAAGGTCAAGATTGGAAAATTGGGGATTGGACCGAGGAGGTCTCGACTAGGAATTTGACCGTGAAAGGTCGGGAGATGGAAGATCGGGAATCAGACCGAGGAGGTCTCGATTAGGGATATGACCATGAAAGGTCGGGACAGGGAAATCGGAAATCGGACCGAGGAGGTCTCGATTAGGGATATGACCATGAAAGGTCAGGACAGAAAATCGGAAATTGGGCCGAGGAGGTCTCGATTAGGGATTTCAAAGATAGGACCATGCAATTATGATTAATTGTTCAAATTTACTTAAAACAATGTCTTTTATTTATTTCTATTTGGTTGGAAAAGGGGGTTTGCCCTTCTTTTTCGCAACTACTCTAGATCCTGGATCAGTGGGTTCCGTCACTACGTCTATAAGCCCCTCGTATTCCACCTGTATTTCGACCTTCCAGGGTGGACAGCCTCGGGCGAGGGTCCTATAGGGCACGCGGATCCCACCGACCGAGAGTAAAGAAAGCTCCTAACGGGTCTAGCGGGTCATAGGACCTTTTAACGCACGAGCGATGCGGATTATAGTCAAGGCAATACCGGGAAAGTCTCGTCTTTCTGCCTTGATAGAATTTTGGCAGAATTTCGCTTGAGCGAATGACGTTTTGACTTTCGGTAATGTCCGAGAAGATAATAGGCATGGGTCGGGCGGCAAAAGCCGGATGACACAGTGTCACATTGAACTTCGTTGCATACGCCGGGCGTGAGTTAGAATCGAAGTCAATGCCGGGTCAAGATCTTGCCAATTTTTCCTTGTCAGAATTTTGGCAGAGCTTCGCTTGAGCGAAAGATCTTTTGATTTGTTGGAAAAGACTCGGTCTTGATTCTTACGCATTCCGTGCAGGTCAAGGTCAAAGTCAATGTTGGAGTCAAGATACTACCAATTTTTCCATGTCGGAATTTTGGCAGAGTTCCTCTTCCGTTATGAACTAAGGCTTGACCTTTACGAGGGTATGCAACTGGGCTATATGACACGGACTAGACCAAAAACCAACCAAAAAGTCACGGTTTTTTGAAATGTGTGACACGGACTGTGCATTGGTCGACACTGGCTGCCATGGGGAGGTTGGGATGATTCCGTGCGCGCCCGGGAGCATCGTAAGGCTGTCCTCAGTGATCTGCAGCCTAGAACCACCCTCGAGGTTTGAAGGACGTGCGTGCAAAGTGTACGGGATATATCGGAGTGCGCGTAGTGTGCGGTCTCCTAAAAATGTTCCTTTTGAGTTAAAACAGAGATTTTCATAAATGTGTTTTAAAGGAATGATTTTTGGGACGGGGAAAATGCAGCACATAAGCACGTAAATTTTCTGGGAGCCCCCGGTCATGGAGCTGAATAGCCCCAAGCCGCTAGGACTTTGCGATTAACCATGATTTTTCCCCGGTGGAATTAAAGCACCGAGGTCGCCCGGCCGAGAATCCAAGGAGGATTGAGCCGTACGACTGCATGGATCAATTTTCCAGGTTCCACTCCTTTTGCTATTTTTCGGGTTGTTTCCCGTTCAAAGTATGCACAGATTCCAAGATGCAAATGATGCAATGCAAGGTAAAGAAAGCAAGCACGATTAATGAAATCAGCGACGAAAGTCTAACCCGCTCAAAGGGAAAAGCTTTCTTTTATTTTTTTCAAAAAAAAAAATTTCGAAAAGGGATACTGGTACGTGGGATTGTTAAACCACCGGTTATCCCAACTCCCACATCAGGGAGTGTACAGGAAGGTTAAGTGGTTTACACCTATATACCGAGTATCGATTTTTGTTTTGAAAATAAAGCTTTTCTCCTTTGGGATAGTCCCCAGCAGAGTCGCCAAACTGTGAATGTGTGCCCCAAATTTCGGTGTATTGGAAATTCACGCGAGTTTGAAGACATCCGGTTTAATTTGAAAAACGGAGTCGCCACGCCATTTTGATTACCTCAAAACTTTGAAAAAAAGGTTTTATGGGTTCGGAGGTTAAGTTACCCCTTGGGAAGAACGGATCGTCGTTCACCCAAGGTGCCTTGGCGGAGCAAGTCTCCCAAGATCCCATTAATCGTGCTTGCTTGCGTGCTTTCTTGTGTGCATGTGTTTGAAAATAAGGGGAGGGAATGTCCCAAGTTGTCTTCCGGACGTACAAACCATTTATTGGTTGTCGCTCGGGATTCCTTGGATTTTATGTATTCGGGATTATGATCCCGTCCTCATCTTGGACTTGTGATCATTGCATTTTTAACCTCGGGACTTGCATGATCGAGAGAATGACTCTCTTTATAGTCCAAAATGAGGTTCTTTAGGAAAAGGAGGGTCCTTAGCCCATCAATCCTACACTTTAAGACGGTCGAGCTCATATAAATGCTTCATACTCATCTTTAAGTGATAATCGGAGATATAGGGTTCAAGGTTGTCCATTTCTAAAGAAATTATGAAACCTTTATGAAAGAAGCGATGTAAAGATGGGATCTTTACACCGGTCCGTTCCAAGGTTGCTAATGGGGACATGGGGGAAATGCATGATAAAAATGACATTTTTAGTGAAAAGATGACATTTTAGGGTTGCAAATGATGCTTTTTGGTTTAAAGAAGTGATCTTTGTGGTTTAAAGAAAGGATTTTGTGCAAAGGAGGCATTTTTATGGGAAAAATAGCATTTTAGGTGCAAATGATGCATAAAAATGTTATTTTGAAAGCAAAGGATGCATTTTATGTATGAAAATGGTGTTTGGGTGCAAAGGATGCATTTTCAATGTGAAAAGAGATTTTGAATGCAAAAAGAATGATTTTAATGCATGAAAATGGGTTTTAGGTGCAAAGGATGCACCTTTATGTATGAAAATGGTATTTTAATGAAAAGATGTCATTTTATGCATGAAGATACTATCTAAATTGCAGATAGACATCAGATTATAACATGATGAGGGTTGAAATCAGGTTACAGCTTGAAAATATGCGGTTGCGCAACCGGCCATGTTTGTCGCGTGACATAGGTCGCCTATGTCGCGTGACATAACTAGCCACTTTGCAGAGACCTTTCAGCTGGGATTTGCAGAGGTATCAAGGCACCAATATGGCCAAGTTACTTCACAAACAGATCTCAGAGAGCAAGTTTGTCAATGGTGAACATTTCAAGAGGGTGTGGATATGCGGGATCCACACTCATCTCAAGTGTTCATGCAAAACCAAGTCAAAATGGTTTGATTATATGAAATGATGTGTAAAACAATGATGGATCTATGAGATCTGAGACTAAAATAGATATGCAAAGATTAGATCTCAGTTATTACAACACATTTGAGGTCATTTATGTGGATTAAACTACATATGTTTAAAAGAGGGAGAAATAGGGAGGAAGGGAGCGTTACCCTTGAAGATCCACAACTCCTATATCAAGTTAGATATAGGAGCCTTCAAGCATCCTCCTCCAGAGCTGATGTCAAGCCTTGATTCCGTGAGAACCTTGGTTTCTTGATGTGTGTGAAAGTGTGTGTGTGGGAAGTGTGTGTGGGATTTGGAGGGTTGGTGTATGTTTTAGGGGGTATGTGAGGAGAGGGGATGCTTCTGGGCGTATTCCCTATAGAGGGGGACTGAGAGGTGAAGGAAAGGTGCCTCAAATGAGAGGTGAAGGCCTCTATTTATAGGCTGCCTGCATGGGCTTGTTATGTCGCACGACATAACAAGCCATAACCGTTTTCCTTCTAGAAACATGCAAGGTGGCAACCTTCTAGAAGTTTTTATGGCCTATTATGTCGCACGACATAAGTAGCCACTTCCAGATTCTTCTAGAAACATGCAAGGTGGCAGTCTTCTAGAAGGGTTTTGGGATTAAGAAAAACGTGTTTCTTAATCACCAAGCATTCCCTTCATCCCTTAAAAGGCTTGGAACAGTTCTGAAATTATTCCGGAACTTGTAGGAAAGTCCGAGGAAGTACCGGAAAAATTACCGGAATTGCCGGGAAAATTAACCGGAAGGCATGAGCCAGATTTGGGTACTTACAGTCCCCTGCTTCATACCTTTCTTTCAGCCTTTGTTGCGTGGACTTCTTCTTCTTCCTCTTTCTTGAGGGAGCATCTTCGTTGATCCAGTCTTGGTAAGTCTTCCAAGCATCCATCACAATCACACACGTCATACCAAATGTGGGGTCTGGGCTGAGCTGGGACGACCCCTCCAAGTATTTGGTTATCACCATTGTTCATTACCACATCGGCCATTCGTAACACTGGGTTGATAAGACTGACGGTTTTAATGAGCTATCTGGGAATTCTGCACTGACAAGCCTCTGACTAGGTATTATCACCCACTTCTTTCTCGTTGCGGGAAAGGGATAGGTAAGGTTTAGACTCTAGGGTAGGTGTTTAGGCTAAAGGCTCAAGCAATATGCAAATAAAGAATCTTCCAGTTTACTTAAAACAGTGTCTTTTATTAATTTCTATTTGGTTGGAAAAGGGGTTGCCCTTCTTTTTCGTAACTACTCTAGATCCTGGATCAGTGGGTTCCGTCACTACGTCTATAAGCCCCTCGTTTTCCACCTGTATTTCGACCTCCCAGGGAGGACAGCCCCGGGCGAGGGTCCTATAGGGCACGCGGATCCCATCGATCAAGAGAGAAGAACGCTCCTAGGGTCTAGTGGGTTATAGAAACTTTTAACGCACGAGCGATGCAGATTATAGTCAAGGCAATGCCGGGAAAGTCTCGTCTTTCAGCCTTAACGGAATTTCGGTAGAGTTCCGCTTACGCGATTGACGTTTTGACTTTTGGCATTGTCCAAGAAAATAATAGGCATGGGTCGGACGGTAAAAGCCGAATGACACATCGTCACATTGAGCTTTGTTGCATACGTTGCGTGAGTCAAAGTCAAAGTCAATGTCGGGTCAAGATCTTGCCAATTTTTCCTTGACGGAATTTCGGCAGAGCTTCGCTTGCGCGAAAGATCCCAATTTTTGGCGTGGACTCAGGCTTGACTCTTACGTATCCCGTGCGGGTCAAAATCAAAGTCAATGCAGGAGTCAAGATTCTGCCAATTTTTCCTTGGCGGAATTTCGGCAGAGTTTCGCTTGCGCGAAGAATCTTGACTTTCAACATGGGCTAAGGTTTGACCTTTATAGGGGTATGCAATTAGGCTGTATGACATGGTCTAGACCAAAAACCAACCAAAAGTCACGGTTTTAAAATGTGTGACACGGACTGTGCATTAGTCGACACTGGCTGCCAAGGGGAGTTTGGGATGATTCCGTGCACGCCCGGGAGCATCGTAATGTTGTCCGTGACTGCAGCTGAACAACCACCCCGGGTTAAAAGGACGTGCGTGCAAAGTGTACAGGATATAATGGTGCCCATAGTGTGCGGCCTCCTAAAAATGTTCCTTTTTGAGTTAAAACAGAGATTTTCAGAAATGTGTTTTAAATGAATGATTTTCGGGACAGGGGAAATGAAACAATTAAGCACGTAAATTTTCTGGAGCCCGGTCAGTCTTGGAACTGAATAGCCCCAAGCTGCCTAAGCTGCCAGATTAACCTTAGATTGTGTCCTGGTGGAATTGCCCAAAGAAGCCACCCGGCTAGGATCTGAGAAGATCAAGTCGTACGGCTGGATCAAGCAATTTTCCAGGTTCCAAATTTATTCATTTCCAGGTTGTTCCCCGATCACTTTGGCACCTTTTCAGCTCCAGAAAGCTTCTTGTTCAGCATTCAGAATGTGCACAATCCCAAAAACCAAAATGCATGCAAGGCATGAGAAAGAAAGCAAGCGCGAAAGTTGGTTCCGCGGCGGAAGGCTAACCCACAAAAGTTTTTTTTTTCTTTTGAAAGGATACCGGTACGTGGCATTGTTCTACCATAACTTATCCCCGACTCCCCAAAGAGGCATTGAAGAGGAAAATTAATGATTTCCACCTATATACCGAGTATCATTTAAAAAAAAACTTATTTTATCCCCAGCGGAGTCGCCAAACTGTGAATGTGTGCCCAAAAGATCGCAGCGTTTTTATCTTTTTTTTTTTTGAAGAACCGCTTTCTCGTGTAAGGGGTCACCGCCTCACATCGGTTTGAAGACATCCGGTTTAAATTGAAAAAACGGAGTCGCCACACCATTTTGATTTCCTCAAAACTTTGAAAAAAAGGATTAGGGTCTGGAGGTTAAGTTACTCCTTGGGAAGAACGTTTGGCATTCACCCAAGGAGCCTTGCCGAAGCAAGTCTTCCAAGATCCAATTTTCGTGCTTGTGTTTGTGCTTTCGTATGTGAGATGTGATTTTGATAAAGGGAGGGAATTTGCCAAGTTGTCTTCCGGACGTATAAACCATGAGTTGGTTATCTCTCGGGATTCCTTGGATTTTTTATGTGTTCGGGACTTTGATCCCGTGCTCATCTTGGACTTATGATCATCATTAAGTGACCTTGGGTCATATGTGATCGAAATAGGGACACCTCTTTTTATAGTCCAAGAATGAGACTCTTTAGAAAGGAAGGACCTTTGCCCATCAATCCTATATCTTGAGACGATTCGAGCTTGATAGGGACATTTATGTTCGTCTCAAGTGATGATCGGATATGTAGGGGCTTAAGTTCGTCCATTTCTAAAGGGACTTCGACTATGGAATCTTTATGTGGAGGAAACGATGTAAAGATGAGACCTTTACACCGCTACGCCCCAAGAGATGCTTCAAGTACCAAAAGGGACTAAGGGGAGGGGTATAAATATTGGATCTTTATACTCATCCTATGCCTTTTTGTGCCTTAGGAAGGTCACTAGGCAATCCTTGGAGAGTGATCCAACCATGAGGGACATGGGGGAGTTACATTTAAAGGTAAAGATGACATTTTTATGAAAATAAGTGTAATGAATACTATGAAAACTAAGACTAGGAATGTAAAGGGAAGACCTTTAAGGCTTTCCTATGTCCTTTAAGAACCATTTAGGCAGACAATCCTTGGAAGCAAGGTCAATGGGAAGGGGATGACATTATGAATGTAAAGATGACATTTTTATATGATAAAGATGACATTTTTCACATCATCATGTGAGGGATTCACCCTAGAACAAGCCATTTGTGGTATTATTGTTCATCCTTGGGATGGATTCTCCATGAATCCCATGTGATAAGGGGAAAGGGGGTATGATGATCTACATGGTAAAGACTTGATCTTTATGACAATAAATCACATGTAAAGGCAATAAATAGCAAGATAAATGGCAAGTAGGCAATATAACAAGATAATAAGTAGATTTCAAGGAGAAAGGAAGGAGAGGTTACCAATGGTGGTGTTCCTCTATCTCCCTTGAAGTTTTCTTAAGGAAGGAGTGACTTTGGATGGATTTTGGAGAGGAGGGAGGTGATTTTGAGTGAGGTTTGGTCTCTGAAAATTCGTGATTTCAGTTGGGCAGAGTAACAGTGCTCAAAATTGTATCTCAAAATGAATAGAGGAGGCCTCTATTTATAGGCAGTTTTGTGTTTCCTAATGAAGCCGTGCGACATTAACCTTTGGCAAAAGAAGTCGTGCGGTCTTATCCTTTAATGACTCAGCCTGTTTCTAGAATCATGCAAGGTGGCATTCTAGAAGGCCTTTCCAGCGAGGGACTATGTGGAATTTTAATTCCTAGCAAGTCCTTTGCCCCTTGGAAGGTTTGGGAAAGTTCCCAAATTGCCCCTGAACTTTAGGAAAGTCCGGGGAATTGCCGGGAAACTTAACCTGAAGGCATGAGCCAGATTTGGGTACTTACAGATCCTCCATCTACCAAGACCCGAGGAAGGCGACGCTCTTCGAGTTGAACGGTGATGTAGAGAGGCTCGTTGTGGTTAGCTCCAAATTTCGGCAGATCGAGCTCAGTGAAGGTAATGATGTTACCGTAGTGAATGTTGCTGATCATTTGAACTGCTTCATCTAGGGTCACATTGATTGGGACCATGGTCTGGGCTAGGCTTTCTTCCAGCTTGAGCTTGTGAGGACAAGAGGAAGTGATTAGGGACCAAAGAGATATATTGGCTTGAGAGCGCCTGAGCTGGGTCAGGATCGGGTCTTTAGCCTTTGGGTCAAGCACTTTAGCTTCTTTGGCGTAGGGGCCTTTCTCGGTTCGAGGCTCAGGTATGGCTGGTCTCTTATCTGTCCTTGGAGGATTCACCGGGATCTGACCGGAACGCGTCAGTACGTTCACTTCTGGCTTTACTTCTTCTTTGCTCGTCTCTCCCAATTCTGTCACGGGAGTGTAAGTACCCCAATCTGGGTCGTTAATGTTCCGTCAGCCCAAATTAATGATTTATGATCATTTAAGGGTATGTTTGACATTATTTTGACAATTTGAATCAGGAAGGACCTCTTAGGAATAAAAAATGGACAATTACCTCGCTGGAAATCTGTCATTTCCAAGAAAAAGGAATATTGACCATTTAGAAATAGTCAAAACTGCCAAAAACTGCTTTCTGCAAAAAACAGGCACGCTGGTTGGGTCATTCGCGCAGACAAGATTGCACCTACAATCTTGTCCACGCGGACAAGATTGCACCTACAATCTTGTCCACGCGGACAAGATTTTACCTACAATCTTGTCCACGCGGATAAGATTGTCGCTCCAGACAACTTATAAATTCAGCCTTTCTCCTTCAGTTTTAACAACAACAAACACCTTTCCCTACTGTTACTCTGCCAAAATCCCTTCTCAAACATCCATTTTCACCTTCAAAACTCAAAATCCATACCAAATCCAACCAAAAATCAACTCCAAAACTACTCCTAACCCATTGAAACCCTCAAACCCCTAAACACAAACCCAAGAAATATTGATAAATCCTTATACTCCCTACTCAAAACTCCTTTATTTATGTATGAATTTCATTTCTCCATGATGTGATTCTACTTGCTTTTTGTTCATCCCCCTTTCCCTTTGTCCTAGGATCCAAGAGGATCTCCATGGAACTCATTTCCATGGATGATTCTCTACAAGGATCCACACTTTAAATTATGTATTTCCCTTATCTCTTTACATTAACTAGTCTTTACTTGTTACTTGATCTCTTGACCTAAAATGTGGTCATCTTGGAGTTCATCTCCATAGATGATCACATTAAATGGTCCACATCTTTATTTTCATGCCTTTTCATATTATTAGTCTTTACTTGCCTACTTGACCCAAAAATGTGGTCATCTTGGAATCAATTTCCATGGATGATCATATTAAATGGTCTAAATTGTTTACTTCCTTGTAAATACCCCTCCCTAGTCTAAGATGTTCACCTTGGAAATCTTTCCTTGGATGAATATCATCTAGACTTACATATTTAGGTCACATAAAGATGTAAGAGATAAACTTGAGCATAGATCTCAAGGATGGTCCTCCTTGTGGCCACCTTAAAGATCCCACTCTAAAGTTGATACATCTTGACCTAGTCCTCTTGTTAATTTACTTTCATGTCATCCCCCATGTCCCCTTTTACATTACTAGTTTTTACATCATTTGACCTAAGGAATGGTCATCTTGGAATCAATTTCCATAGATGACCATCTTAAATGGTCCATCACTACCAGAAAAACAGGTTTTAGAGGCGGAAATTTCCGTCGCTAAAGCCAAATTTCCGTCGCTAAAATTAAACACCGACGGAAAAATTTCGTCGATGGTCCGCCGCTATCGTCCCGCCGCTGTGGTCCGACGGCTCAAATTCCGTCGGTATATTTTGATTTTACCGACGGAATTTATTCCGTGGGTGATTTTCTGACATCAGCGACGGAAATTTCCGCCGTTAAATCAATTTAATTTAATTAAATTTTCATTTCAGCGACGGATTATTCCGTCGGTGAAATAAAAATTTAATTTAAATTTTATTTTCAGCGGCATAAATTTCTGTCACTGGAATAAAAATTAATTAAAATAAATTATTTTCAGCGGCGGAAATTTCCGTCGCTGGAATAAAAATTAATTAAAATAAATTAATTCCAGCGACGGAAATTTCCGTCGCTGGAATTAATTTATTTTAATTAATTTTTATTCCAGCGATGGAAATTTCCGCCGCTGAAAATAAAAATTAAATTAAAATTAATTGATATAGCGGCGAAAATTTCCGTCGCTGGAATAAAAATTAATTAAAATAAATTAATTTCAGCGACGAAAATTTCCATCGCTGATAATGAAATAAATAAAAAAAATAATTCAAAATATCAATTAACCAAATTTTTTTGTACCTGATATAACAATTCAATTTATAAAACTAAAACTATAAAACTAAAAATCAATATCAGCGTACCAAACTAAAGACTAAATATCACCGTACCAAATCGGGAGGGGGAGGGGGAGAGGGGGGGAGAGGGGGGAGGGGGGAGGGGCTCCCGTTGGTACCAAATATCTCAAATGTTTACAAACAAGTATAAAATAGTACAAACAAGTCTAAAATAGTCCGTAATCAACTCGGGGGAGGCTGGAAATTACCCTGGTCCAGACGGGCCATCAACATCGCATATTTGGCATCAGTCTCTGCCTGACGCCGACCACACTCCTCCTTCATATTCGCCTGAGCCTCCAAAGCCTCCGCAAGCTTTGCCCTAACCTCTGCAGCCTCGCGTCTCTCCTCAGCCAACTCAGCCTGCAGAGTATCGACCCTCGGATCATGATACGTTGGCGGCACAACATTTGGCCGACGGCCGGTCGACGTCGACGGGCATTGCCGCCCGTAATCCCCCATCCCTAACACTCGGTCTCCTCTCTTTGGATGTCCCTCAGAGGTGACCGAGCGCCAAACATTAGGCACAAAGGGAACGGGCTGGCCGGAAGGCGATCCTTCGAGAAGAACGGCGTCTTGATATGTGCTAACGAAAACATCCAAAAAACTGACTTCGGACTATGATCCCTTTCCTATAAATAAAATAAGCGAGATTATTACTTTAAAATTGTATAAATGCAACATTTAAACTGATTTAAAAGCATGCATACACTACATTTACACTAAAACCATGGATTTCATAGCATCAACATGGCTCCCAGCTAACATACGTACATAAACCTATTTAAAAGCATGCATCTACTACTACATTTAAACTAACATACATACCATGCGGTAGTGATGCTCGCCGACCGGGATCGTCCCCATGGTATGCTTCGTCGCCGACCCCGAGGAGCCTGCTCTATTTGCCTTAGCCTGTTCGGCCATAGCTTTCGACGCATCCGACGCCCAATATTCGCAAAAATTGAAGAAACACCTCCTCGATCATCCAAGAAGGTGTCAAGGGCTGTAATTTTGCCTCGAGCCGCTTAGTATAACATTGTTTCTTCGTGTTACCTATAAAAAATATGAATATCTCGTAAACATATAATGATGACATTATAAAATTAAAAGAGTATAATCATTGTTAATTAAACTAATTAAGGATAGATAAATATGTTACCAATATGATCCCTAAATAGCTTCGAACACTGTTTATCGAAAACAAATCTAGTCGTCGCCTCGTCGATTTTTGGCGCCCAACAAAATTTCCCCTACAACATATAATGATAACATTACAAAACTAAAAGAGTATAATCATTATTAATTATAACATTTTAATAACAAACTAACATTTAAGTTTTAAATAAAAACCATTAACACATTACCTTAAACTCCTCCCATGCATTCTCCTTCTCCCCCGGTGGCAATGATTTCCAGTTGGGCCAAAACTCTGTCATGAGCCGAGACCGCCAATACTGCCCGATCTTTGTCCCTGGGCTAGGGTTTCCACCTACAAACCTGCCAAGTATATTTATACAATAACATTTTAACTTAAATAATGAATTATATATGAAACAAAAAGGAACCAACTTATATCAAATTAATGAAGAGTTACTTACTGGTCATAAAGTGACGATATCTGGACAAATATCCTCCCATCAGAATCGACAAGAGTATGAGTATCGACCCCAGAGGTGGAGCTAGTACTACTACGTGTAGGGTCGACATCGGCATCATCAGTACTGGATCGGGACGGTCGCGTCCCAGTAATAGATGTGTAGACGGGCCGTGTCTTCCTACCTTTTCTACTAGAACTCATATCTAAATACAGTAAAAATATTAAAATATACAACTTTAACAATAGGAAACAATATATTCACAATACATATAAAACTTTAAAGTTCTAATAATCTAAAGCATTCACAATACATATAAAACTTTAAACTATTAATAATTTAAAGCATTCACAATACATATAAAACTTTAAACTATTAATAATAATCTAACGCATTCACAATACATATAAAACTTTAAAGTTCTAATAATCTAAAGCATTCACAATACATATAAAACTTTAAACTATTAATAATCTAAAGCATTTACAATACATATAAAACTTTTAAGTTCTAATAATCTAAAGCATTCACAATTCATATAAAACTTTAAACTATTATTAATCTTCGTCCCCATCATCATCACTGGACTCTGAATTACTACAAAACTCGAGTTCTTCATCTTCGTCTTTGGACTCTGATGAATCAAACTCTGGTTCCTCTTCCTCTTCCTCTGATTCATCAATATCAATGTGCGTGAGATGACCTAAACGAGGCGGAGGAGGTGGCAAATTCAATGGTAAGAAATCCTCCTCGGGTTCATCAACATTTTGAGGAATATGAGTGACATAATCTAATAGATGATTAGCTGATGAAACGTTAGGTGGCACTGGCATTTCATCCTCTTGATAGGGTGTTTCTAATGACGACTATGTAGTTGTCGACGAGGGTAGGTTGTCAATCATGCTCCTAGCCTTGGTCATCCAGACAGCCCACCATCCGTCAGGTCGCGGACGAGGGTAGGGAGTCATGTATACCTGTTGTGCTTGAGATGCTAAGATGAAGACGTCATCGCCATTATGTCTGGACGAGTCCTTTACATCGACGAGGTCAAATATGGCGTGCTTCTTAACACCTCGCACAGCATCTCGCCAATCACAATTGAACAAGACAACATTAGGGTTTAGGGTTTAGGGGTTAGGGTTTAGGGTTTAAGGGTCAGGGTTTAGGGTTTAGGGTTTAGGGTTTAGGGGTTAGGATTTAGGGTTTAGGGGTTAGGGTTTAGGGGTTAGGGTTTAGGGGTTAGGGTTTAGGGTTTAGGGGTTAGGGTTTAGGGTTTAGGGGTTAGGGGTTAGGGTTTAGGGTTTAAGGGTTAGGGGTTAGGGTATAGGGTATATAGTACGTATATGGTATAGGGTTTAGGGTTTAGGGGTTAGGGTTTAGGGCTTAGGGGTTAGGGGTTTAGGGTATATATATAGTATAGGATATAGGGTATATAGTACGTATATGGTATAGGGTTTAGGGTTTAGGGGTTAGGGTTTAGGGTTTAGGGGTTCGGGGTTAGGGATTAGGGGTTAAGTTAGGGTTTAGGGTTTAGGGTTTAGGGGTTAGGGTTTAGGATTTAGGGGGTTAGGGTTTAGGGTTTAGGGTTTAGGGTTTAGGGTTTAAGGGTTAGTGGTTAGGGTTTAGGGTATATATATAGTATAGGGTATAGGGTAGAACAAACGTATATGGTATAGGGTATAACGTTTTCAGTTAGTTTTTTAAAATTTCAGTCAGTTTTTTAACGTTTTCAGTTAGTTTTTTAGAATTTCAGTCAGTTTTTTAGCGTTTCCAGTTAGTTTTTTAACGTTTATAGTTAGTTTTTCAAAATTTCAGTTAGTTTTATGAAATTCCAGTCAATTTTCCAACGTTTCAGTATAATTTTTTAATGTTTTCAGTTAGTTATTTTGTAAATTAGTTCTAAAAATAATTAAAAATTAAATTTTATAATCACCGACGGAATATTCCATCGGTGTATTATTTAAAAAAAATATATATATATATTTAATTTTCACCGACGGAATATTTTCGCCGCTGATAAATTAAAAAAATTAATTATTCAGCAGCGGAAATATTCCGTCGGTGTATTATTTAAAAAAAATAAAAAATATTTATTTACACCGACGGAATATTTCCGCCGCTGATAAATTAATTTTTTAAAATTTATCAGCGGCGGAAATATTTCGTCGGTGTATTATTAAAAAAAAATACTCCCTCCGTCCCAATAATAACTTCACCCTTTTTTGTGGGCACGCAAATTAAGAAAATTGGTAAGTGGAGAAAATGTTGTGAGTGTAATAGTAAAATAGGAGAGAGAATGAGTGGAGGAAATAGTAAATTTGAAAAGTGTTGTGAGTATAAAAGTGAAATAGGAGAGAGAATGAGTGGGTAGAATAGTAAAGATTATTTGTCATTTTAGGAAATGTGAAGCTTATAACGGGACGCCCTTTTAGAAAATTGGTGAAGCTTTTATTGGGACGGAGGGAGTATATATATTTAATTTTCACCGACGAAATAATTTCGTCGCTGATAAATAAAAAAAAATAAAAAAATATTAACTTTTCACCGGCGGAATAATTCCGTCGCTGATAAAGAGCTAGCGACGGAATATTCCGTCGGTAAATTATGCGCCAAAATAGTGGCGATAATATAACGAATATTCGAGAAATATTCGTTTTAGCGACGAAATTTAGCGACGGAATTAAATTCCGTCGGTAAATTTGACGCCAAAATCATTCTGTCGCTAAAGCTTAATTTCCGTCGCTAAATAGCGACGGAATGATTCCGTCGCTGTTGATTCCGTCGCTAAAACACCAGTTTCTGGTAGTGCGTAGACTTTACTTCCCTGCAAACCCCTCTCCCCATGTCTAAGATGCTCACCTTGGAACACTTTCCTTGAACGAACATCATTTAGACTTACAAAATAGGTCACTGATCTGTTTAATTTACCCTTGCAAGTGCACAAGTTACCGGTGTAATATACTCCCTCCGTCCCACCTCACTTGACACCCTTGAGGTGGGCACGGGAACTAAGAAAAATAAAAAAATAAAAAAAATGTGTGGTAAAAAATGAAGAGAGAGAATGAGTGGGGTAAATGGTAGTGTTGGTTGAATAAATTGAGTGGTGAAAAATGAAGAGAGAGAATGAGTGGTGGGTAGAGTGAATATAAATTATAAAAAGTAGGCTATTTTAGGAAGTGTCAAGTGAGCTGGGACGGCCCAAAATGGAAATAAGTGTCAAGTGGGGTGGGACGGAGGGAGTATGCGATAGCAGGATGTCGAACCACAAAGGACTATATTGGAGAAATAGCAATTTAAAGTAACCAAATGATTTGATTTATGATTTTAAACTAAATTAATTAAAGCAAAGAATGAATGCAGACAGTTCTTACGAAATTCAAATATGAGAAGAATCTATGGATTGGGTTCACTCGTATCTCCTACTTATACTTGTATGATTAATGATGCCAATTCTTGTTGAGATTCGTTCACAATTATATAGATCCGTAAAGATTCTAAGTATCCCCTAATGTTGTATTTTCTATAATGTCCACACAATAATTAAGAAACACATTAAGATCATAAGAACAATGAATCTAAACCTAGGATACCAACTAAATGACCCTCCGTTAGGTTTAATTATCAAAAGGTTGGCAAATAGTATAAATAACCCACTTACATGCAATTATTTTATACCCCAAATCAAAAACCCAATCACAATATCAATAACGACTATTGCAATTAAAGAAGATGAAGAACGATAAGCTTTTGATAAATCAACAATAAATTGAACTATAAAATATAATCAAGCATAAATATTCGATACTCGTTACCTCCAATCCACAGAAAAAGAAATTTAGTTCATCATAATTTTGTGAACCCTAAATCTTCAATAAAATAGAAAAACGTAATATAAGTCTACTCCTTTAACCAAAATTAATCCCTCCTTTTATACTAGGAGTAGGATCCGAAATTCAGCCAAATAGCAAAACAGAATAAGCCCAAAACAGAGGTCAGCAAGGTCTGTGCGTTGCGTGGTGCGTGAGTAGTCTATCAAAATTAAAATTCTGATTTCTCATAAAGTCCCTGGTATTTTAACAGATTCCTGTTTAGCCCACCAACTTCCATATATTCCTGAAAAGACCATACACTTCAAAACATCTCACAGCAGCTTTTAGCTTTCTGGACAGCTGCAGATTGGTCACTCAATTTCAGATTCTGCACTTCAGCCCCTTGAACTTCAGTAATTTTCGTCTGAAGTCCCTTGAGCTCCAAATTTCACCATAACTGGTCTATATTTTGCACTTTCCACCTGTTTAACACTGTCTTTCACAAAACACAAAAACACATATCAAACACCAACAAACTCAAGGATTTTGCACAGAAAAAGTCTAGAAAATACCTAACAGATGAGTATAAAACTCATCCATCAAACACCCCCAAACTTAGACTTTGCTAGTCCTCGAGCAAACAATAAAACTATACTAAAAGTAAATTAAAACTAAACTAGCAAATAATTAAAGTATTCTCCCACAACTGCGTACATTTGATCATACTATATGCCTCAGGATATGACTAGATCTATCTATGCAAGTGTTAATATGTATTACCATTAATTTTGCTAATTTGCATATGCATTATAGTCAGACTATAAATCTGTGTGTGTGTGAATACCGACTCTCCCTTACTTTTCAGACTTGATTTATTTTTATAAAGCCCAGTAGATCGTCATCCCTTCTTTTATTGACTTTGTCTATCATATAAAACGTTCTTAAAAAGCAAAATACGAGTGCTATTTAGCACTTGCTCTTCACAACCACAGACACCCCCGAACTTATTTTTTAGCATTTCAAGCATACATTTCAAGGGATTTTAGCACAAGATTAGGATGAACTCAAGGGGAGGGAGTTGGCCTTCACTTTGGATTCGAGCTTGGAAAGGACCATCGCGGCGGAAAAACTCTCCCTCCATAACGCTACTGCGTACCCAGAAATCTGGTTAAGCTAGAATAGCCCCTAACCAGCTAATCTACACGCCTGGAGGTAACACCAAAGCAACTTTGCATGTTTCTTTTATTTACATTATTGTGCCATTGCTCCCACTTTTCCCTTAAGTCCTCGCTTTTATTCATTAATTATCACAACTCAGGGTACCAACACATATATATACCTCAAGTGTCTAAATAGTACCCATATTTTACCTTTTAAGAATATTTTATTTGCACACAAACTCATTGACCTAAGGGATAACGATGTACTATAAACTTGATAAAGTAATTCACAATCATCAACTAAGGGAGAATCGGTGATAGTGCTTTTTAAGAGATTCACTATTTAACTCTAATACCTATGCAAAGAATCAAAATAAATGGTAATACAAGTTAAAACAAGGATAGATAAATCATGGCACATAATTATCCTCACTGGCTGTCCTAAGAGACACACAATCATAGGGAAAACACACGATGTTTCAAAACTTTTGACCGCACCGAAGTTGCCTACGTTCCTTCTAAAATGGGGTGAACCCCCAATAAAAGGCTCAGGTCACCGTAGTTCACTCGGGCCCCATTTAAGGGGCATGACAGATTTTTTTTAATTTTTTTTTAGAAAATAATAGGAAAAAAATGTAAAATGAAAGACAGGTAGACAGACAGAAATGTAGGTACCCCACTGTAAGTACACCAATCCAATTCGCGATCCCTTTTTAGGTGCATTTTAATGTGATAAAATTGCACTAAGGGGCGTTCTGGTAAATTCCCGGTCCGTTCCGAGACTTCTGAAAACATTTTATGAGTTTCTCGCGAAGGAAGTATTTTTTAGTATTTTTCCCGGACAAAAGGACCTATAGGGAATTAACTGCTTTGGGCTTTTAAGGAATTAAATTGGAATGTTCCAGAAGCAGGTTTTGGCGCCAGAAATAGTTATGGGCGTAGCCAGTCGTGCGACATCTTGAAGCTTGGAAAATTGATTCAGAAGGTCGTACGACACATTAAATCATTTTCCCAATCTACGTTTAAATAGAAAATTGGCTCATTTGTCAAGGGGACACACACAGAACATAGAGACTCACAGCTTCTCACTCCTCTCTCTCTCTCTCTCCTCTCTCTCTCTAAACGCAATTACATTGCTCCCTCCCTGCGTCGTCTTCTTCACCTCAGCCTAGCCTCTCCCTCTCCGGACAAGACCAACACCAATCCTCCTTCCTATCCAAATCCAACCGGCGACCTCCCTCTTCCCCAATTACCTTTTTCCCCGATCTACTCTCTCCCAATTTCCCCTCAACCAAACAACAACCGAGCTCCCTCTCTTCAAACCAACCGATGAGACCTCCCCTGTCCAAAACCAATTGACCGGCGACCAATTCTCCTCGGAATCCTTCTCACTGTTCCCTGCTCTCCCCAAAACCAATCGTCTTCACCCCTGTTCTAGCCCCAAGCCGGTAACCAACAATAACAGCCTACTCACCGTTCTCTCTCTCCACCTCGATTGAACGGATATTTCACCGGAGACCTCACCTAATTCTCTCCAAATCCACCGATTCGTCTTCTTCCCCTGTCCCAAAGCCCAAGATTGTTCAACGCATACTCACGCACAGACAACTCACGGCCATTTCAATCTGAGCTTTGATTTTTTCCCGGAAGCTGATTTGAAGATCCTTCTACCTAACGTGGTTGAAGGAGCGTGGACACTACGAGGGTAACGACTTCCCTCACCTCTATCTCATATTTGCTATTGTGTTGTTTCATTACAATCTGTTCCCGGACTTGATAATTAGGCTCCATCCGCCTTCAATTATCAAGTCCCAACTGCAATCTCTCTGTTTAATCTGTGTAGCTTAGTTTGGTTGATATTCATTATGTGATTGGAATTCTATTTGTCGTTTGGTTGTCAAGGGAGTGTGGATCTCCCCATATCCACACTCCTTTGGCTAATCGGTTATTGACTCGTGGTGTTATTAGCTGATTTGGTATAATTGCTTGATTTGGATTGGTCTCTGTCGAATCTGTGTTCCAATTGTAAAGTCCCTGCAAATGGTAAGGATATGTCACGCGACACAACGGATCTCATCAGTTCTGTGTAGCGCGACATAACTAAGCCTATGCAGAGACTATTATTTCAGTTGTAATCTGTTTCCTCTGGTTTGCTTGCTGTGGTATTTTGCTCATTTGGTGTTGCTGCAGTGTGGGTTTTGTAAAACCTCTGCAGAGTGCTTTGTTGTGTCACGCGACACCATTGATCTTTCAGATCCTGTGTCACGCGACACAATGAGTCCTCTGCAGCAGGTTCAATTTCGGTTGTAAGTCCTGTTCTGTTTGTCCTCGTTGTAAAGTGGGATGTGACCTCCCAGAGTCAATGGTTCACAAGTTGTATTCCCCTTTGTTGAGCAATAAAATAAAGCATTAAAATGCATTTCGTACATATTTTTGTTACACACTTCGCACACACATTTGGATGCTTTGAATGTTGAACATAGAAAGACTCGTCTACGGATGAGGCGTGTTGGGTGAACTCTCGATTCTTCCCAACATGTAACCTGACCCCCGAACCCATTTTCTCATAAAAAAAGGTTTTCAATGTTTTCTTAAAAACGGCGTGGCGACTCCCTATTTTGTTTTTCGGCGAGCGCACATTTAGTGGCGACTCTGCTGGGGACTTGAAACTTGGTTTTCAAAAGTGGGTCAAACTTTCGTGTTTGTTCAATGTTCATTTCATTCACTTGTGTGTGCTTTATGTGTGACATTATATGTATTGTTTGCATTTGATGCTTTGTTTTATTCCGTTCCCTCCTTGTGTCCCATCTTTGTTGTCTGTGTTGCTGATGCTTGGGGCTGAGATTTTGTGTTATGCTTGGAGGCTGGGGCTGGCTCTGGTTATTGATTCAGATTCTGGATGTTTGTTTCCTTCTGTCACGCGACATAACATGCCCTCCATGTCCTGTGTCCCGCGACAGAAGGTGCCTTTCTGCAGGATTTTGAATTTTGTTACAGTTTGTGATTGTGGGGCTGTCCCGTGATCAAATGCATGATCCCTTGATTATTGTATCTCTGTGGGGTGTGTGTGAGTTGTTTTCCTTTTACCCCCTTTTCAAAAAATAATAAAAAAAAATTAAAAAATTAAAAAAAAAATCATTTTCGCAAATAAAGGAAGATAGTCATCCGCACACTACACCACATAGATCTAGAACCCTCGGGTGCGATTGACGGCATCGCGGACGGCCATGAATTTCGCCTACGCTTGAGCGCCTAATATCAAACCTATCCCCCTAGTGCGTTATAGGTGGCGCCACACTTTTAAACCTTACCCAAAACAGTTGGTTTTTGACACGACATTTTAAAATACACTAAAATGAATTGGTTCAAAAAATTTTAATAGACTTTCGTACCTACCCTAAAACCTAGCACGTGTGGGCATGTTGCCATCGCAACATGGTTTCACGAAAGGACATGTTGTCCCCACGGCATGTTCTAACGAGAGATCATGTCGCTTTGTCAACGTGCACCGACGAGAGGTCATGCCGGATTTTTCCTTGAATTTCTTCAGGAATACCCGTTATGCTGCCCAAATTTCTCCAGAAATTGGGGCTACTCGTTCGTCCCATAAATGCTTTGGTTTTATTTAGGTACTATTGCCTATTATTAATTTTGAAACAATACATTTGGTGTAGAGAATATTGTGTGAATAAAGGGTTAGCCTATTATTAGGTACTTAGGTTCCCCCGATGTCTAGATTGTGTGAATAAAGGGTTAGCCTTTCCCAACCATTCATAGGACTTAAAAGCCACCGATTTCTACTTGAAGACTAATAAGATGTTGCATGAGTCCATCTCCTTTCCCGCTCTTCCCTCTCCCATACCATCTCAAAGTTCTCTATCTTCTGCCTATACACGCTCTTACCTCTTCACCTCTGCAAGACTACGGAAAGTTGGGTGCGTGCTCCTGTTCCCGGCGTTCGATTGGTCCATATTCCCGAGGCGGAAGCAATTCAAATGCCCGAGTGATCGTCCATATGATTCGGAATCCAAAATGCTCGGTGCAGAGAAGATTATGGCCCACCAGTCTGGAGGTTCGTAGCCCATGGGTCAGCAGAGTGCGAATGGTGTGTCCATTGGAAAGTAGCGTGCTACCCTTGAAGCCGTTTTTCCTTGTGAAGCGAGAGGCCTGGTTGCTTGCCCAGATTGTTAAAGCTAAGGAGGGCGACTTATGAATGACGAAGAGATTGAGAAAGGTCCTCGCCCCACCGATGGCAACGATGCTTTTCCTTCCACCCGAAGTTGATGCAGTCAATCAGTCCTCGTAGGATCTAGAATGTCCACTGTTGGACACGAGTCTGTTAAAGTCCAAGTTGGACCAGTTTTTGCTTTGCAGTAATGAAAATATTTGTTTCTCTTATTGCTAGACTCGAGACATTACTTGCACACCTGCGTGACACTCAATTGAAATGGTCTTAAACCAAATGATCACTTGTGCTGCTCACCGACTAATGCTTTGAAATGACTAATGTTTGAATCGATCAGAGTGAGAAAATCGACTGATATCATTTCCCAAAGTGGGGCTTACCAACTCCCGACCTAGCATCTCCTGTGCTCACATGTCTTCCATCGTCCGCACCATCTCGTTGTTCGATGAATTTGCACGGATCTTCCGCGAAGTAAGCTTAAGAAAGCAAATGAAGACTCGATTTCGTTCGGATCATCTGGTAGGGACTGCGGTTGAAACCTTTCACCCATAGGAAAGTCATTACCTCCCCCTCACCAAAAAATACCCCTTCGGTTCAAGATCGGCATGTTTTGAAGCCCATTTAGCCATCGCTAGAAGAAGAGGGACTATCCTTGAGACTCCCGTGATTCAAAGAAAGATTGACCATCTCCAAGCTCAAGAACGGCGGAAAGCAATGATCCATCCTGGGAACTAGCTGAAATTCTCCTCTCAAAAACAAAATTGAAAAAAAAATAAAAAATAATATACAAAAAAAGAGAGAATAAAAAAAAAGGCGAAAAGAAAAGAAAGAGAGCCTAGTCCCTAGCAATTCTCTCAAAAGCAAAAAAAGTCAAAGAATTCGGTCGGTACTCAAGAGGAGTCTCAGAGTGAATAAAGAGACAGCTCGGATGTCCCTCACCATTACCTCTAACCAATCCCAAGCCGTCCTCTCTATTTTAGAGGATATTCCCATTACCGTTACCCTTGCCTTTGGCCAAAGCCAAGATTGACCTCTCATTCTTAGGGGCAATAAAAGATGCAATCATGGATTTCCTCACCTTAGAAATCCCAAACACATACCCAAGAGCCAACCTCTCATCTTTAGAGGTTCAGCCAGCAAAAGGCCTAGCCGACCTCTCGTTTTAAGAGGTCATGATATTCCGAATCACCCGATAGCCGATCGAAACCCTAAAGCCCAGTTGCAGTTTCTACCGGATAGCAGTTTCATTCTAATATCGTCGAGATCTAAAATAGATTATTGCTTAAAGCGGAGCCAAATCCATCCTGGCTCAAAGGACCGTCAAGCGAAGATTGTGTAAATTCCCTCCGTTCATTCAACGTTGCATGTGAGCATATTTCATTTCTCCTCCGCAAACACTTGCCGTGGACGTCCCACTGGGGCTTCACATCTGTGTCTCCCATCGACACTCCAAGAGGACATGTTTTTAAATTCTCAAAATCCTCAAAGGTCCTCAAATCCTCGAATTTCAGCATTCATTCTTTTCATTCGGGATAAGCCCGAACTACGGCAACCTGAGCTCCTCCCAAGGAGGGGAACGTAGGCAACCATAATTGGTCCGGTCGAAATCACAAACAAATCTCAGAAGATCTGGTCTCCTCAAGGGTCGTACCTATATACAGATCCTTCGTTCCATCCTTCCGAATTTGATTCTCGATATCAGTGGGCTTTCTCCTCATGATTAATTGAAATATTTGTTCATATCAGCTTTAGCGGTTGACTAACCCGAACATCAATAAAGGGTTTTAAGCAGCCTTGTGATCATCACGAATAAGACAAGTTTTCAAGTGTCTCGACAAGTCTTCTCTTTCTACATCATAGGAAGATAGAGCCAAACACTGTTTCGGTCAGCAGGGGCTTCCATACACCTTTCCACACCTTGTGATGCTTATACTCTCCCAAAAGAGTTAAACCCAAAAGCAAGAGTGTCATACACAGAATCGGGATCCTTTCTCACCTTCGAAAGATGTGCCCCTGCACACATACATTTTCGAGTCTTGTCCAGCGACTGATTGACTCCGATTTGAAATGATGAGTTGCCTCCTCGGCCACAAGATGACTCTGTCTGCGACGAAGCTGCACAGAATTTCCTCGAGCTGGGGCTTTGGTTAAGGTATCCCTCAGGCTCTTCTTACCAGGTTTCCCTCCAAGTTTGCTTTGCACTATCAACTGGGGCTTCGCCAAGCCGTGATCGTTCTCTGCGCGTTCTCTACTGCTTGTTGTCTCAGACGCGCGATACACTTTGTCCTCACCAGCAATGGACCTGTTGCAACTAGTACACCCGGGAGCATCCCCGACTTGCCTAGCTGCTCCATATCATTTCCCCACCTCGTGGGAGAGGGTCCACCTCATTATAAACACTTTCGTCCCATACACGATAGAGCAACTGATACAGACATATCTGCTTGTCAAGCCGTGCAAAAAAAATCTTCACTTCCCTTCCATCCCCAGCTGAGATGGACTTGTGCAACAAAGATTAAAAATGCATAAGCGAAAAGTTAAATAAAATGCAAGGTGCCTAGAGTGTTGCATTTCCCCCTGCAGGGTACAATGATCAAGTGATCGTAGTCTGATCATGAGGATTGCCCCTCAAATCACAGTTTTGGACAAGGATTCCAAATCCTGCAGATGGCATCCCCCGCCTTTATTATCTTCATCAGGCCCGGACTCATCAGCATCATCTGAAAGAGCCTTAGCTGCCCCAGTCCCCAAGCAATGCTTGTCAAAGAAAGAGCCCCAGCTGTCCAGTCCCCAAGCAATGCTTGTCAAAGAAAGAGCCCCAGCTGCTCAGTCTCCAAGCAATGCTTGTCAGAAAAGAGCTCCAGCTACCCCAGTATCCAAGCAATAATAATCATCAGCCTCAGCGACATTAAGGCATGTTCCACACGGCGCGTTATCTCCAAGAGCCCGTTCTCATGGGCAGATCTTCACAAAGAGCCCGTTCTCAGGGGCAGATCGTCATTACCAAGAGCCCGTTCTCATGGGCAGATCTTCGTTCAAAAGCCCATTCTCATGGGCGCACCTTCATCAAGGCCTGTATGCACTGACACTTCGACAACTCTTCGGCAAAGACCGTCTCATGAATGGCCACCCAGCAAGCGTCGACAAGTGGTATAGGTCCCTCCGACAGCCACGGTCATCTAGCAGTAGCATGAGACCCTCTAGCAGCTACACCTATCCCCAGCAGAATAAATGGTAGCATGAGACCCTTGACAGGTACCCCCCTTCAACGGTAGCGGGAGACCCTCCGGCAGCTACATCCACCCCCGCAGGTACAGCAATCAACGGAGCATCACCTAAATCTCAAGGACTGTCCCTCAAAGCAAAAACCGAGACAAAGAATCCAAGTCTATTAGTCTCCCCAGCAACGTGCATCAAGATCGTCGGCCCCGCCACCAAAGCACCATCAAAAACCCGCTCCCTAGCAAGCAAAATCCCTGTCCTACCAAGCAAAGTTCAGGACTCCCAAAGTCATCCAACAGTCAACAAAGACCGCCCCGCACCCGACAATCGTCAACAACAGTGGTAACATCAGTCCCTCTGGCAGCCACAAACTTCCGAGATCAACAATGGCATGAGACCCTCCGGCAGCCACAATCGTCAGTAGCAGTAGCATCAGTCCCTCCGGTAGCTACAGGTAAGCACAGCACAGGTATGAAAACATATCTCAGTCGATTACTTTCCTAAAAGCGTTGGTCAAGTCTTGGGTGACTACCACACAGTCATGTCTTGGGTGACTACCGCACAGTCAAGTCTTGGGCGACTACCGCACAGTCAGAGTCTTGGGTGACTACCGCATAGTCAAGTCTTGGGTGACTACCGCACAGTCAGAGTCTTGGGTGACTACCGCATAGTCAAGTCTTGGGTGACTACCGCACAGTCAAGTCTTGGGCGACTACCGCACAGTCAAGTCTTGGGTGACAACCGCACAGTCGGATTCTTGGGTGACTACCGCACAGTCAGATCTTGGGTGACAACCGCACAGTCAGATCATGGGTGACTACCGCACAGTCAGGTTCTTGGGTGACAACCGCACTGTCATTTCCCGGTTGACAACCACATAGTCACTTCTCTGAACTACGATTTGGCTTGATTCCCTCCCAGGGATACGTAGGAATCCTTTCTCCAAAGGTCCAGCCATCCGATTTCCCAGATCACCGTCCAGCCCTTCGCCTTATCCCCCAGCTGCTCATTGGGATTGGATCTTATTTTATCGACAACCTCACTTCTTCCATAAGTGATGTTGTCGAGGGGCTCTGTAAGTACGCCAATCCAATTCGCGATCCATTTTAAGGTGCATTTTTATGCGATAAAATTGCACTAAGGGGCGTTTTGGTAAATTCTCGGTCCATTTCGAGACTTCCGGAAACATTTTATGAGTTTCTCGCGAAGGAAGTATTTTTTAGTATTTTTCCCGGACAAAAGGACCTACAGGGAATTAACTGCTTTGGGCTTTTAAAGAATTAACTCGGAATGTTCCAGAAGCAGGTTTTGGCGCCAGAAACAGTTATGGGCGTAGCCAGTCGTGCGACATCTTGAAGCTTGGAAAATTGATTCAGAAGGTCGTACGACACATTAAATCATTTTCCCAAGCTACGTTTAAATAGAAAATTGGCTCATTTGTCAAGGGGACACACACAGAACACAGAGACTCACAGCTTCTCACTCCTCTCTCTCTCTCTCTCTAAACGCAATTACCTTGCTCCCTCCCTGCGTCATCTTCTTCACCTCAGCCTAGCCTCTCCCTCTCCGGCCAAGACCAAGACCAATCCTCCTTCACATCCAAATCCAACCGGAGACCTCCCTCTTCCCCAATTACCTTCTTCCCCGATCTACTCTCTCCCAATTTCCCCTTAACCAAACAACAACTGAGCTCCCTCTCTCCAAACCAACCGACAAGACCTCCCCTGTCCAAAACCAATTGACCGGCGACCTATTCTCCCCGAAATCCTCCTCACTGTTCCCTGCTCTCCCCAAAACCAATCATCCTCACCCCTGTTCTTGCCCCAAGCCGGTAACCAACAATAACAGCCTACTCACCGTTCTCTCTCTCCACCTCGATTGAACGGATATTTTACCGGAGACCTCACCCAATTCTCTCCAAATCCACCGATTCGTCTTCTTCCCCTGTCCCAGAGCCCAAGTTTGTTCAACGCATACTCACGCACAGACAACTCACGGCCATTTCAATCCGAGCTTTGATTTGTTCCCGAAAGCTGATTTGAAGATCCTTCTACCTAACGTGGTTGAAGGAGCGTGGACACTACGAGGTTAACGACTTCCCTCACCTCTATCTCATATTTGCTATTGTGTTATTTCATTACAATCTGTTCCCGAACTTGATAATTAGGCTCCATCCGCCTTCAATTATCAAGTCCCAACCGCAATCTCTCTGTTTAATCTGTTTAGCTTGGTTTGGTTGATATTCATTATGTGATTGGAATTCTATTTGTCGTTTGGTTGTGTAGACATCCCATTCTGAACCAATAATTCATGATTACACTACTCTTCGTCTCTCTTTTGTGTTTTGATGAAAGCATATTAGTTTCGTCATGTTTCGTTAAGTTTCTAACAAACCTCGTTAGATTTGGACCTAACTGACTAACGGAATAAACTGAAGAGGACAAAATAGTCAAATGACTAGTTATCTCGCACGAAATAGCGTGTCTCGCGTGAGATATCCCCTCGACAGAATATGCAGAATCACAATTCTTCTCCGTTTTTAATCTCTTTTCTTGATAAAATCTTATCCCATCCGGTTCTCCAATCAAATTTGAATTCTGGAACCTTCCTAGGAGTGTTTTACCTCTCCACCTCTACCTCTTAAAACCCTATAAATACCTGATGACTTTCAGTATTTCCTCCTAACAGTTTTTCGATTGAGAGGTCCCCGATCCACGATCAAAAACACACAACACACACAATTTGTTGGTTTCTCACCACGAAATATTCCTTCAAATCACCCTAATACCACCCTAAAATCATCTAAAGTTTGTTTTTCAACCTTGTTGATCAACAAGCATCAAAGCCCGAATCAAGGATTGAGGCGAAGCTCTGTCCGCATCAAGATTTGACTCTCATATTGAGTCGAAACTCTGCCCGAATCGCTTCTCGACCGAGAAGGCATCTTAGAACCACTTTCTAAATCAATTACTCCCTAAACCCAAGGTAAAATCCTTTATTTCTATTCTCTTCTTCTCAATCTCTCTCTATTGGCTTTTAGAGTAGTGTAATCCCATCAAAAGAATTGGCCTAGAGTCCCTTCAATCGATGAAGGCGATCTCGAAGCATACAATCCGACATTCCTAATCAAGAAATTGATTAGGGTTTTCTTGTTCTTTAATTGTTAAATTAAAAAGATTGATAATATTCAATTGGCAAGATCGATCTTCGAATCGGGTGGAATGGATGCTCCTCGACCTACCAATTCCATAACTTAACCCCCGAACCCTTGAATCTCTTGAAAATATCAAAAATGGTTTTTCTTATTGTTTTCCATCAATAAATAATAAATGGCGACTCCGAGATGTTAAAAATTCACGCATCGCTACAATGGCGACTCCGCTGGGGACAATTAATTAAGAGGGTTAGACTTGCGTAAAATTGAGAATTATTAATCTTTTTATTTTTCTGTAAAAATTTGATTTTTCTGAATTTTTCTGAATTTTTCTGTACTGTTTTTATTAAAAAAAAAATTACTGTACGAATACTTGTCCAGCGCGGGACAAAGTATCTCGCGATAGATTAACATTCGAAAAGAAAAATGTGCTTGGCGGCGGCTGTTTAGTACCAAGGCAGTTGGCATTAAAAAAAAAAAAAAAAAAAAGGACTTGGTTGGTTGTTGACTGTTCTATACAGGTTTTGACCACAAACAAAAGCAATCAAAAAAAAAAAACAAGACTTGGTTGACTTTCGTTGAACCATATCAATGAAAAAAAAAAAAACAAAACTTTACAGAAAAGTTTTAAAAGTATTCAGAGAAAAGTCAAAATAATTTATTATTTCTATTTTACTTGTACTAACTTTGTTTTGCATGGTAAAATAATTATTAATTACTCGAACTATATAATCGCGTGCGATTAAATTATGTTAATTTTTACCGGTCATCGGTTGATTCGGGCTTTGTAATAAATTAGTTTATTTATTATCTCTCTCTCTCTCTCTCTCTCTCTTTAAGTGGAACTACGACGGCCTGAGTCTTCCTAATTTGGGAGAAACGTAGGCAACCACTTGGTGCGGCCACTATCTGTTTTTCTTTTAGTTTTCAAAAAAAAACTTTCTATTTTACTCTATCACCTAGAATTGACTCTCACACACGCGCACTCATATTATAACTGTCATTGCACTACATACCCTCTATAAATCCGGGACCCACACTAAGGACGAATGACGGTAATCACCTAGTCGCCGGTCTCTCCGAAGTTGGATCATCCCACTCCGCGTATTCAATCCATCTAGATTGTCATATCGCGGGGAGCCTAGCCTTCCAGCCCTGCATCGCCACATATCATGTAGATTGACTTTTTAGGACACTCTGTGACCGGTCGGTTTGATCTTGGAGTCCTTGTAATCCCTTGTCAAGATCTTTTTTTGTGCAATAATTCATGAAAAAGAAATCAAAATTGTCGTTTCGAAATTGTCCCTTCGGAAATGTCCCTATGATTGTTCCTTCGGATTTGTCCCTAAAAAGAGAAAATTTTCTCACCAAAATTATTGCACAAAACTCGATGTTACTTGAGATTACTCCGACCCCTAGGTCCTTAGGTTTGGTTTTCGAATGCTAGAAACCCCCAAAACGGATTTTTCGTCCGATCAAAATTAGGATTAAAATCAGAAAAAATGTGACTTCCCGTGGTGTTGTCTCGCGCGAGATTAGTTGTCCCGTGCGAGATAAGCGTTCGGTCTTTTCGTGTTTTGGCCAAAACCTTCAAACCTTCAAAGCCTTCATACACCCTATTCAGCCGACTTGTTGGGACTCGATCATGGTTTAACACGGTTGCTACATGTCTAGGTTCTTCGCCAAAGCTCGACATGATGTCTGCTTCTCCTTCTACCACCGAGGCCGATTTCAATGAAGCTAAGGCCCAACTCATCCAAGCCCTGCTTAAGATGGATGAACAAAGTAAGCAAATTGATGAGAAAAACGCCCAAATGGCTGAGCAAAACGCTCAAATGGCTGCCCTCATGAAAGAGCTCCACGAGTTGAAAGTCAAGAAAGGCAGAAAGCAAAAGCAGAAAGTGGAATCCTCCTCCGATGAAGGGGAATCCTACACCAAAATGAATAAGAAAACCAAGAAGTCAAGCAAGAAAAAGGAAGAATCCGATTCATCCTCTTCCTCATCCTCCTCCGATGATGAGAAACATACCTCCAAGGGTGCTAAAACCAAGAAAGAAGGCGGTGGTGAAACTACTAAACTTGGTGACCATGTTACTAAGAACTACCTCGAGAAGAAACTTGCAACCCTTGACACTTCAAAAGGGTCATTCATTCCATTTGATCCCGATGCTCTTCAACAATCCATCACCAAGTTTCCTCGCAAGTACAAGACACCCGATATTGCCAAGTTTAATGGTACTACCTGTCCTCGAGCTCATGTTGAGACCTACACTTGGGCCATGCTTCCAATGGGCATTGATAACACAATCTTGGCCCAATGCTTTCCTCAAACCTTAGAAGGTGATGCAAGGGATTGGTACATGTCTCTTTCTACAACTACAAGGCTTGATTGATCATCCGCATGTTTAGTCTTCCAAATGCAGTTTGAAGATAACTCCACCTACCGCCCTACTAGGAGAGATTTTGAACAAACCAAGCAACATGCCAATGAGCCCTTTGCCGAATTTGCTAGAAGATGGAGACTCAAACTCACTGAAATTGTCGAAAGGCCTACTCTGAAAGAACAAATCCACATCTTTCTTCAATGCCTCCGTGATGAATTTCAAGAGAAGCTCGCCGGCAATTACTTTCCTAGCTTCAATGAACTCCATGAGTCCGGAATTAGGATTGACGACTTCCTCAAAAGTAAAAAGAGGGAAAGTAACTTTCGCTACAACAAACCCACGACAAGTAAGGATGCTTCAGTCAACGCTATTGCATTCAACCGCCCCAACACCGGCAAGTATTCTGCTGTTCCTCCTCCTTAAAAAGAAAAAGAGGCACTACGACAAAATTGAAGGAATCACTCAAGAAGAACTCTTCGATGTGCTTGTCAAGAATGAAAAGATCAAACCAAGAGAAGGTGGTCCTCCTAAGGATATGGGTCCGAACCATGCTCATCACTTATTCTGCAAGTACCACAACTTCACCGACCATGACACCAAGACCTGCCATCACTTGAAGGACATCATCCAAGACCTCTTTGACAATGGAGATCTAGAACGTCCCAACGTCATCACCAATCCTCTTCCTCGTACTCCATGAAGAAGATGAAGCTCCGAGAAGAAAAGCTGCACTTACCACTTTGGGGCTACAACTATCCTCTCCCTTTCTCCTTTGATAGAAGTAGATTAGGTTTTAAATTTCCAAGTATGAACTCGAAGAGTCGTTCTGTCTTTATAGTACCTCTCATCTCCTCTAGTTTGTGTCATCTAAACTATCGAGTCTGTTCTTAAATTTCTCAATTAATCAAAGTAATGTTCTTTTCCTAAACACTTTCCCTAAGGTTGTTCTACCTCATAAATATCATTTAATTCATACAAAATAATGGACCCTCCATTTTCTAAATCATCGCAAAAATAGAAACTTCTAAGTGACTTTAAGAAGCAAGTTATCATTAGGAAGCTTAAGGGCTAAACATTACCCCTACTGAAAGTCAAATGGTCAACAAGTGAAGAAAGCCAAAGGTGCTGATGTCAACCTTCATTCCAAGAAGAGTGGGGCTACTCAATTCAAAGCTTTGAGAGTAAAAAAAAAAAACTCTCAAGCTTTCATCACCCCCACAACAAAGGTGAAAATTCAAATGCATGAAGGACTCACTCACCAAGAAGAAGAGTCAAGTGATACCAACAAAAGAAAAGAGGATTCCTCAATATCCTCTTACAACAAGTGAAGAAGACTTTCAGTATCAAGAAAAATGTTTACTCTTAAGTCATACTAATGATTGGCTTTCGCCTTAAACTTATTTAGAAACTTCTAGATGATGCACGGTTCATTAAAAGGTAGAACAACTTTTCTAGATCTTTGAGCCAAGTAGCATTTCTTGTTGTGTCTAGAGGCTTCCTGTAAGCCGCTCTCATACACACTCTTGAAATCCAAGCATCAAAATTGGGGCTTCCTAACCTTTCCTCCTCAGTTAATCTCTACTTCAACTCTCCTAAAATAATCAAATATGCATTAGGGGCTTTCCTCTTTGCTCCTCACTCTCATCATCAAAGAATACACTTCTCCAAAGAATCAATGCTTGGATCACCTTCCAAAAATAGAGCTTGTCTCTCCTAAACTAACTTGAGATCTCATTTCTCTCTCCTCAATAAGATTTTCTCTCTCTGAGTTCTCTTCGAGTTACATACTACTTTCAAAAAAAAATGAAAACAAAAGACGCAAAAGAGATGCCCGCTAGATTGAAAACCCGAAAGGGCGGTCTAGGCAAAAACTAGGGTGCGCACTAAGAAAAAAAAATCAAAGGACAAAGGGAGAGTATTCTTCAACCTTTTTCATCGAGCGTCATTCGATCTTCTTCCAATCAAATCAACAAGGAGAGTCTTCTTCGATCATCTTCAAATCAAGAGAGCAGCCTCACAAGTCTATTCACAAAGTCATCTACCACTTGCAAGCATCTTGGGGCTTGAGACAGCAAAGGGCCCTGGACATAGAGCCATTACGACAGTCGACAGATGTCTAGTCGTTTGCCTCCTAGAGACATGACTCAAGGAGAAGTAAGAATGAAGATTCTCAACAGACCTAGATGTGTTCACACAAGGATACTCATTGAACGAAATTCTACAACAATACAACCTCGCTGACTAGCAACAGATTTTGCATAAACCTGATTCGGTCCCAACTCACTCATACAGTTCACCCATCTCAAATATAAATTCATACAAATGTCCCTACATTTCCATATACCATATACCCATACATAAACTCACCACCAAAATGACCAACCGGCCATTTACACGAACAGACGTGAGCACCACCACGTAAGTCCAATTAAACAACTAAAATTTGAAAAAAATCTACTAATCTTTATGTGCTGACAGGTACAGAAAGGTAAGAATCGTTCGGGTCCATCCGAGACCATCATGCATATATCCTTGCATTACAGGGGCCGACAGAACCTCCGCCTCAACATACATCTTCAAAGTCTGTGACGGCAGCAACCTTCAAGTCCGTGACCTCGGCGACATCAACAAGGTCTGTGATGGCAGCAACCTCAAGTCCGTGACCTCGGCAACATCAACAAAGTCTGTGATGGCAGCAAACTTCAAGTCCGTGACCTCGGCGACAACTTCAAAGTCAGTGATGGCAGGAAACTTCAAGTCCGTGACCTCGGCAACAACTTCAAAGTCTGTGACGGCAGCAAACTTCAAGTTCGTGACCTCGGCAATGTCAACAAATTGTGCGACCGCATCAAACTTCAATGTCCGTGACCTCGGCAAACGACAACAAAGTTTGTGACCTCGGCAACAATGGCAACGTCAGTAACCTCAGGCGACGCACTTCAACAACTTCATCAACAAACCGGGTATCATCAGAATTGGGTCAAGTCCTTGATTCCTCAGTATGATTTTACCTTTTCAAAAAAATCCTTCTTCAATTTTCAAAAAATGCTTTTCAAAATGCCTAAAATAGCCTTTTTAGTATTTTGGAGTTGAACTACGTTTGGTCTGATTCTCTCTTAGAGATACGTAGGCAGCCGTGCGGCACGACCATCCCAATGTTCAGAATGATGTCTTTTCTATCGACGACACTTCTTCTTTCATAAGACTTGTCGCCGAGGGGCTCTGTAGACACCCCATTCTGAACCAATAATTCATGATTACACTACTCTTCGTCTCTCTTTTGTGTTTTGATGAAAGCATATTAGTTTCGTCATGTTTCGTTAAGTTTCTAACTAACCTCATTAGTTTTGGACCTAACTGACTAACGGAATAAACTGAAGAGGACAAAATAGTCAAATGACTAGTTATCTCGCGTGAAATAGCGTGTCTCGCGCTAGATATCCCCTCGACAGAATATGCAGAATCACAATTCTTCTCCGTTTTAAACTCTTTTCTTGATAAAATCTTATCCCATCCGGTTCTCCAATCAAATTTGAGTTCTGGAACCTTCCTAGGAGTGTTTTACCTCTCCACCTCAACCTCTTAAAACCCTATAAATACCTGATGACTTTTAGTATTTCCTCCTAACAGTTTTTCGATTGAGAGGTCCCCGATCCACGATAAAAAACACACAACACACACAATTTGTTGGTTTCTCTCCACGAAAGATTCCTTCAAATCACCCTAAAATCACCCTAAAATCATCTAAAGTTTGTTTGTCAACCTTGTTGATCAACAAGCATCAAAGCCCGAATCAAGGATTGAGGCGAAGCTCTGTCCGCATCAAGATTTGACTCTCATATTGAGTCGAAACTCTGCTCGAATCGCTTCTCGGCCGAGAAGGCATCTTAGAACCACGTTCTAAACCAATTACTCCCTAAACCCAAGGTAAAATCCTTTATTTCTATTCTCTTCTTCTCAATCTCTCTCTATTGGCTTTTAGTGTAGTGTAATCCCATCAAAAGGATTGGCCTAGAGTCCCTTCAATCGATGAAGGCGATCTCGAAGCATACAATCCGACATTCCTAATCAAGAAATTGATTAGGGTTTTCTTGTTCTTTAATTTTTAAATTAAAAGATTGATAATACTCAATTGGCAAGATCGATCTTCGAATCGGGTGGAATGGATGCTCCTCGACCTACCCATTCCATAACTTAACCCCCGAACCCTTGAATCTCTTGAAAATATCAAAAATGGTTTTTCTTATTATTTTCCATCAATAAATAATAAGTGGCGACTCCGAGATGTTAAAAATTCACGCATCGCTACAGGTTGTCAAGGGAGTGTGGATCTCCCCATATCCACACTCCTTTGGCTAATCTGTTGTTGACTCGTGGTGTTATTAGCTGATTTGGTATAATTGCTTGATTTGGATTGGTCTCTGTCGAATCTGTGTTCCAATTGTAAAGTCCCTGCAAATGGTAAGGACATGTCACGCGACACAACGGATCTCATCAGTTCTGTGTAGCGTGACATAACTAAGCCTATGCAGAGACTATTATTTCAGTTGTAATCCATTTCCTCTGGTTTTCTTGCTGTGGTATTTTGCTCATTTGGTGTTGCTGCAGTGTGGGTTTTGTAAAACCTCTGCAGAGTGCTTTGTTGTGTCACGCGACACCATTGATCTTTCAGATCCTGTGTCACGCGACACAATGAGTCCTCTGCAGCAGGTTCAATTTCGGTTGTAAGTCATGTTCTGTTTGTCCTCGTTGTAAAGTGGGATGTGACCTCCCAGAGTCAATGGTTCACAAGTTGTATTCCCCTTTGTTGAGCAATAAAATAAAGCATTAAAATGCATTTCATACATATTCTTGTTACACTCTTCGCACACACATTTGGATGCTTTGAATGTTGAACATAGAAAGACTCGTCTACGGATGAGGCGTGTTGGGTGAACTCTCGGTTCTTCCCAACATGTAACCTGACCCCCGAACCCATTTTCTCATAAAAAAAGGTTTTCAATGTTTCCTTAAAAACGGCGTGGCGACTCCCTATTTTGTTTTTCGGCGAGCGCACATTCACCCACCCCCAAACTAATTTTTACATTGTCCTCAATGGAAAGTAAATAAAGAACAAGGTTAGGGATACCTCTCGACAATCACTGGGACGGGGACGGGGACCGCCTACGAGCTTGCTGTGAGAATTGTTGCTTGCGCTGATTAATCTGACCCAACTGTTGCTGCAGGTCCTGGTGTCGCTGATCTTCAAGTACATATCTCTCTGTTACCACATTTATTAGGTTTTGAAGCATCTCTCTAGTACTAGGCTGTGATCCACCCATAATAATTCTCATCTTCGTCCTCGTCAAGTTCTCGCAGCTCAGGAACTCTTTGGGTATTTGCAGCAGGTCTAGCTTGTTTTATAACTTCCTGAGGCTTGAGCTGCTCAACTGGAGTGCAGTCAACCTTTGCCCGCTCACATAGTGTCGTGATAAGACTCGAAAAAATGAAGTTCCCTGTGTTATCATTCCCTGAGATCAACTCTGAAATCTCATCCTGAATAATTTTACCAACATCTACAGGTTCTCCCGAAAGAATGGTATGAATGAGAATGGCCCTCTGCCAAGTGAGCTCATTCTGGTGCGTAGTTGGCATCAGTCGGGAACAGACGAACTTGTGCACTCCTCGTGCTTGAGGTTTTAGAAAGGACTCCTTTATCTATAATGGTTTTTCGGGGTTTCCGGGTTTCCGCTTCCAAACTGCACCATCAACTGCAATGTTGCTTGTTACTTCTGGCTCCAGCTCTCTCCAATCTTTAAGCAAATTCTCTCTATATGCACAACTTTCTCCCTGATCAAATGGGAACCCATATAGCAAATTAATAGTCTCAGAATCATATTTAACCTCTTCTCCCTTCACCCAAGACCTGATATAGCCTTTGCAATCACGTGCATTCCAATAAAACTCCCTTACTATAAGAACTTCTGCATCTCTAGGCCTTTGGCACAATTCGACCCAACCACGTTTTTGAAAATTTCTTGTCAACCCAAAGCTTTTGAAATCAAACTCACGCTCAACATTCATTGCTCTTCCCATGTTATCCTCATAAAATTTCTGAGCCTCTGTACTCAAAAATTTAGAGCGATCATACTGGGGTTGTTCATCCTCTCCATTAGACCTTGGGTTCTTCCTAGCTTTCTTAGCAACAGGGGTTTTCTTAGGGACGGCGGCAGCGGCTTTCTTTTGACCCATGGCTAAACCACAATTAATCACAAGTAACACAAATTAATTGCAAATAACAGCCTACTGCTCTTATCACCACAGACCACACAATTGCAAACTTCCCAATTCTACGTCACCAATAGTTCACAATTACAGCCACCAAACCAACTCTCAATCAGAAAATTCACATGATTAATCCAACTATGGAATTGACTGAATTTATATTGTACCTTGAGAACTCACACCACGATGAAACGGAGAAGTTGCAGTTGGTCTGGTGCTTCAAGGATTGCCAGACCTGTGGCGTCTGTTTAGGGTGACCGGAGATGGTGGAGAAGACGGCCGGAGATGGTGTGAATGGCCAGAGATGGTGGAGAAGACGACCGGAGATCTGATCGGAGCAGAGGGATTCACGGCGGCGACGTTGTAACGGGAGGAATCACCGGGGGTTGCTGCGATGAACTGGAATCGAGGAGAGAGAGAGAGCGAGCGAGAGGGAGAGAGCTAGGGCACGTTTGATTTGGGAGATTGGTGAAATTAAAATCCCACTCACCCCATTTTATATTTTCCCCTTTTTTTTTTAATTTCCTTAGCTGGCCTGGAGTACGCTTAGAGCTAAGGCCACAGATATACGCCTCCCTGTTCTTTGAGCTAAGGCTCATGGCCACATCCATTTTTCTTGAAATGTTGTCCCTTGCAGCATTTTAAGCTAAGACCACCAGCCTCCTTTCCATCAATTTTGAGCCTTCCTCCATTTTGTTCCATTATCTTTTCATATCTGTCCCAAATTCAAAAACCTGCATGCACATACACAAGCTAACCCCAACGCGTAAATCTGCTCTATACAAAAAAAATGACTATAGCAAAAGAAAATAAAATAAAAAAATGTTGACTCTAAAATAAAAATATTTTTTGGAGGGTGACAACTATATACACTCCCCTATAAACCCACAAACTCGAGGAGACTCGTAAAGAGTGACACGACTCAAATTTAACGATGCCCACCCCCAAACTCAAAAATTTGCTATGTCCTCAAAGCATAACACAACTTTAACCAACTATTGGGTTAAAGGGTTTACACGACACTACGGAAATAAATTTAAAAAAACAATTAAAATTGATACCTGGTTGGGTTGCCTCCCAACTAGCGCATTTGTTTAACGTCGTTAGCCCGATGATGGCCCCGATTTTACTCGGGGCAAGGATTCGGATCGATCAAGTGGATGACATCAATCTCTTCAAGAATAGAGATTCCTTCATAGTATGGCTTGATCCGGTAGCCATTCACTTTGAATTGTGTCCCATTGTCTATATTCTTGAGTTCCACCGCTCCATGCAGGAACACCTTGACCACTTCATATGGTCCCGTCCATTTGGACCTTAATTTCCCCGGCAACGGCGCCAAAAACTTGATCTGTTTAATTTACCCTTGCAAGTGCACAAGTTACCGGTGTAATATATGCGATAGCAGGGTGTCGAACCACAAAGGACTATATTGGAGAAATAGCAATTTAAATAACCAAATGATTTGATTTATGATTTTAAACTAAATTAATTAAAGCAAAGAATGAATGCAGACAGTTCTTACGAAATTCAGATATGAGAAGAATCTATGGATTGGGTTCACTCGTATCTCCTACTTATACTTGTATGATTAATGATGCCAATTCCTGTTGAGATTCGTTCACAATTATATTGATCCGTAAAGATTCTAAGTATCCCCTAATGTTGTATTTTCTATAATGTCCACACAACAATTAAGAAATACATTAAGATCATAAGAACAATGAATCTAAACCTAGGATACCAACTAAATGACCCTCCGTTAGGTTTAATTATCAAAAGGTTGGCAAATAGTATAAATAACCCACTTACATGCAATTATTTTATACCCCAAATCAAAAACCCAATCACAATATCAATAACGACTATTGCAATTAAAGAAGATGAAGAACGATAAGCTTTTGATAAACCAACAATAAATTGAACTATAAAATATAATCAAGCATAAATATTCGATACTCGTTACCTCCAATCCACAGAAAAAGAAATTTAGTTCATCATAATTTTGTGAATCCTAAATCTTCAATAAAATAGAAAAACGTAATATAAGTCTACTCCTTTAACCAAAATTAATCCCTCCTTTTATACTAGGAGTAGGATCCGAAATTCAGCCAAATAGCAAAACATAATAAGCCCAAAACAGAGGTCAGCAAGGTCTGTGCGTTGCGTGGTGCGTGAGTAGTCTATCAAAATTAAAATTTTGATTTCTCATAAAGTCCCTGGTATTTTAACAGATTCCTATTTAGCCCACCAAGTTTCATATATTCCTGAAAAGCCCATACACTTCAAAACATCTCACAGCAGCTTTTAGCTTTCTGGACAGCTGCAGATTGGTCACTCAGTTTCAGATTTTGCACTTCAGCCCCTTAAACTTCAGTAATTTTCGTCTGAAGACCCTTGAGCTCCAAATTTCGCCATAACTGGTCTATATTTTGCACTTTCCACCTGTTTAACACTGTCTTTCACAAAACACAAAAACACATATCAAATACCAACAAACTCAAGGACTTTGCACAGAAAAAGTCTTGAAAATACCTAACAGATGAGTATAAAACTCATCCATCAGTCACAAAAGATGTAGGAGATACACTTGAGTATAGATCTCAAGGATGGTCATCTTATGACCACCTTAGAGATCTTCCTCTAAAGTTGATACATCTTGACCTAACTCTCTTGTCAATTTACTTTCATGTCAAATTCCCCTTTTCCCTAGCAAATGAAATGCTCGCAAAGTCTTAACGTACCCCCGGGATGACTTGATTAAGTGGATTCATCACCTATGACCACTAATCAAAGTCTAGGGAAAGAGAGGACAAGCATGGATGCCAAAATTCAAATCCCCATTTACTTTCTGTCCTTCAGTTACAATTCCAGTTAAGTCTAGTAAATCCAGTTATCTTTCTCGAAATTACAGTGACTAAACTGGAAACTGTAAAAATATGGAGATTGCAGCCCTATCCGTGCGAATAAGATTGCACTGCAGTCTTGTCCACGCGGATGACATTGTCATCTGCAAATAGTCCCTTATTTTTCTGTTATTTTCAGTTTAATCACTGTTTTCAAACTGTTTTTCAGTTCAGTCCCAAAAATTTCAGTTATTTTCAAAAAAGTCCCTTTAAATACACACACACACATACACAAAAGGTTTCAAGTGAGGAAGACTCGTTATACGAGGCATTCCGAGTGAACACCAACGTTCTTCCCGGAGTGTAACGTGACCTCCGAACTCACTTTCTCAAATTTTGGATATTTTCCAAAGTTTTGGCCCCTTAAACTAAGAATGGCGTGGCGACTCCGTTGATTTTCAAAAATCGGGTACATCACAGTGGCGACTCCGCTGGGGAATATAAATAAGCTTTTTTAAAAAAAATAAATAAAAAATGATATTCGGTATATAGGTGGAAATCATTAAATTTCCTCTTCAACGCCTCCTTGTGGAGTCGGGGATAAATTATCGTAGAACAATGCCACGTACCAGTATCATTTCAAAAAAAAAAAAAAAGCTTTTGTGGGTCAAGCTTCCGTCCCAACACTTGAAACCTTTGTTTTGGTGTGCGTGTGTGTTTTTCCATTTCGTGCTGTTATCGATTTGACCGTCCCGGGGAAAGTCAAAATTTTGACTGTCGGATTCGTTTCTTTAACTGTTTAAGTTTTATGTGCTTATGTGCTCATGCATTTATGTGCTTACACGCTCTCAAAAGAAAAATTTTCTTTTCAAAAAAAAAATCTTTTGCATGCATCATGCCTTTAAGATACATTTGAAAATTTCTGTTTTTTTTACTCAAAAAGGAATGTAGACTGCCGCACACTACGCGCACGTTGACCGTACACTGCACACTACGTCCTTAACCCGGGAAATCTCAGTAGCAGCCTGGGAGGCCTTACTACGCCTCTCGGTGCGAGCACGGGACGACCCAAACAGCCATTGGTTTACCCTCGTGTCGACCCTGCACTTGTCCGTGACACACTTTTTCCGAGACTCGGTTGGTTTTTGGTCCGGTCCGTATCAGACTGTGTCAGTGTATACCCCGCGTAGGTCAAACCCTAGTCAACGTGCCAAGTCAAGATCCCCCATAGACCTAACTCAGTCGAAGTCATGCCGGTTTTCCGTCATGAACTTTGACTTGATCTTAAATGGGGCTCGGACTTTGACTTTGACCCGCACGGTTTATGCACCGACTCCCGGTGTGACACCGAGTCATCAAGGATTAATGCTTAATCCATGTTTAATTACTGCTTAACCAACGACGAGTTAAGATCCCCTGTGGATTATTATCAGTCAAGGTCATGCTGGCTTTTCGTCAGGCACTTTGACTCGATCTTGACCCTCGACACTGGCTTTGCTGGTAATTTACATCGAGTGCGCGTTAAGACTTCATGATCCGCCAGACCTTAGGTTCGTTTTCCCTTTCGGTCGGTGGGACCCGCTTGCCCTACGGAACCCTTGTTCGAGGTTACAGGTTGAGGGTTCGCAGGCGTAGTGATTGGTCCCACTGATCCAGGACTTAGATTAGTTTAAAGAAAAAAAAGAGCAATCTTTTCCAACCATTTAGGATTTGAAAAAAGGCGTTTTAAGTAAATTCGAACGAATAATCGCATGTTGCATGAGCCATAAGCCCAAACACCAACCTGTTTTGCTTTCCTGAGTCTGAACCACACCCTTTTGTGCCTTCCACAGTAAGCAAAGCTTGGATCAAGATCCCGGGTCATCGTTTGTTCAGCTCAATCGTTCCAGAATCAGATACTTCATCGGTTTCTTCCTTCGCTTCAGCTCAGAGTTTCAGAATGGCCAGCTCAGAGGAGAACAGTGGGGGACGTACGACTTCGCACCCCGAGAATCCGCAAAATGCCAAACAGTGGAATCAGATGTTTGAACAGATAAGATGACATCAAGAGGCTCAGATCAGTCAATTATTGGAAAGTGTCAGAACCCAGGGACTAGCAATTGTTCGCAACCCTGATGGAACCTTTACAGCTGATGCGGAGATTGAAGCTAATTCTCTTCCTGTGCATGCCGACTACCATCGAATACCTTGCTCCCTTTCGTGTGGAACTGCTAATGGGATAATCATCCCCCGGCCTATAACTCAGCCTATCTCTCAGCCCCTACAGCTTGGTACCCCAGCAGTCCGATCTAGGTCAACCTGCCCCCGGTGCCTCTCAGGTTTCACCACCAGGTTTGAATCAGTTTGCTTTCGCCCCACAGCTTGGAAGGGGTCAGTTTACTACTTCACAACCTCAGTCTGGTCCAGGCCATCAGTCTGGAATTGGTCAGTTCAGTACATCTCAGCCTCATCAAATCGGTACCCCTCTGCAGTCTGATCTAGGTCAACCTGCCCCCGGTGCTTCTAAGGTTTCACCACTAGGTTTGAATCAGTTTTCTTTCGCCCTACAGCTTGGAAGGGGTCAGTTTACTACTTCATAACCTCAGTCTAGTTTGGGTCATCAGCTCGGAATGGGTCAGTTCGCAACTTCTCAAGCCCAGCAGTTTGACATGGATCCGGAAGCCATTTTGGGTCAGTTCGCTTCTCAGGCTCCACGGTTCGGATGGGGTCAGCTTGCTTCCGTCAATTCTCAAGGCCCACCCTGTGATACTGCAAGCTCACATGGGCCACCAGGCTTTTATCACCACTTGATCAGGCTCACCATATTCACAATATCCTCCAAGCTCTACCTCGCCCCTTCAGTTGGGAAGTCCGACGAGGACAAATGGTCCTCATCCAATTCTTCACCCGGCTGTTACGCAAGCTGCTCCTGCTCATCAAGTACAGTATGCACATTACTCTTCTAGTCACATTTCTCAGTGTGGTCAAGACAAGTTCAGTCCTAGTTTTACGGTGCCTCAGACCTCATATCATCAGCAGCCTTTTGGATCCGCACTCACTACTCCCTGGTATCCAGCCATCACGAGCCATATATCCTCATCTTCGACAGCTGCCAGACCTTATGAGGCCCCTTATAAGTCTCACCACCCTCGATCCTTTGGTCCGTATTCTTATGCTTCAGGTTTGACTTATGAGGAGGGTTACAGTCACGCTTTTAATGCTCAGACTGTCATTCCTCCCACCAGAGTACTTCCTAATGTGGTTTCGTTTGCTAATGCCAATCTTGTGGCGGGGTCGTGCAGTCCTAGTGTTCCTATTGACTCGTTCGAAGGAGTATTGGTAGAACCAATTAAGAAAATACAAGAAAAGCCTAGCAACAAGAGTATCGACAATCGCTCGACTCGAGCCATCTCACCATACCAATCTCGCATATCTAACACAAAGGAGTTTTATACAAAGCCAAATCTCGACGCTTACATCGATGGTTAAATCAAAAGGGTTCGTGCACGGGGAAGCACTACAGGTCTGAACATGTCTCACCGCTATAAGCCTTACCCTTCCAACACGGCTGCAACATCCAGTAAAGGAAAGAAGACTTTGTGTACAATTGTCGGCATCCAAAAGGAACCAAGAAATAGTGGTCCTCTAAGGCAGCGAAAACATTTTGATGATTTTGGGATACCCATGGGCTTAATTTTCAAGGCTTTAGTAAAGGAAGGCCTTCTGGAGCCTCTCAGGGACTACCATCCAAGGAGCTCAAATGCACCCCTCGACATGAGTAAGCATTGCACCTTCCATAGTCATTATGGCCACACGACCGACAACTGCACAACGTTGAAGAGAGCGATTCAAGGGTTAATCGAAGCGGGCAAGCTTGAGCGCCCCAATGGACCAAAACCGGCAAACTCTGTTCAGAATGGTGACCAAGTCGATGACCAACACTCGAATCCAACAACAAAGAGTAGCTAGACTAGGGGCTACCCATCCTTAAATTAAATTAAAATGTTAAAACAGTCTTTTAGTCAACCTTCGTAGGTTCTAGTATTTTTCTCTTTCACCTAAGTCCTTCCTGGACATTTGTTTTTTTAATCCATTTTGGGCATAGTAGTTAAATGTCTAACTTTTATACAAGTCTTTTTTTCTTTTCTCGCTAGACTCGAGACATTATTTTCACACCTACATTACATTTAATGAAATGGTTTTATTTTAAATGATCAAGTGCTTAACAAATAATCTCTTGAAATGGTTTTATTTTAATTAATCGGTCCGAGAAAGTCAACTAATGCTCTCCATATTCACTTTTCTTACCTCACAAAGGCTTCCATCAAACCATACACTTTCCAAAACATGTCCCCACCATCACCTTGACCAAGTCAATGATGGCGGCAGCATCAAAGAGCAACAAAAGGTCACTCAGCATCGAAAGATTGACCCCATGTCGACAAAAACCCATGGGCTTTCCTTCGCCGTTGTGCGCATCAAGAAAGTTCAAGCCAGGGCTTGCCTTCGCCCTCATGTGCTTCAAAAAATAATGAGAGAAAAAGCCCATGCAGGAGCTTCAAAAAAAATGAGAGAGAGAAGTTCAAGCGAGAACTTCAAAAAAAACAAAAAGAAAAAAAGAAGAAAAGAAAAAGAAAAAAAAGGGAGAGGAAATTCAAGCAAAAGCTTCAAAAAAAAAAGGCTCAAGCAGGAGCTTCAAAAAGAAAAAAAAATGAGGCCAAGGACCCAGCACCGCCGATCAGAGGCTTGACATATGGGCAAAATTAAAGGCCGAAGAACGGGAGTTGTCGACAACAAGGGAGCAGTTAAAGCAAAGGCAAAAACATATCATAAGCCTTTAAGCTGCATTCAAAATCTTTCTCCCCCGATGAAAAATGACGATCAAGAAGCAATGGAATCACGGAAGAATCCGTCAAAAAACGACTTGCCAAGGAACCTCTCAAGGTCCGTACCTTATCATCCAAACTTCCCATCTGAGCCTTTTCACCAAAAGGACCACAAATGTTCATACCCTTGGTATTGGTCGAATTTCTCCTCATGATTAATCAAAATGTTTGTTCATATCGAGATTAGGGGTTGAATAACCCGAACATTAATAAAGGGTTTTAAGCAATCTTGTGATCATTTTTGAATAAAATATGTTTTCAGATGTCTTGACAAGTCTTCTTTTTCTACACTATAGGAAAAATAGAGCTAAACACTGATTTTATGTCAGCAGGGGCTTCCATACACTTTTACAAACCTTTCTACACTTATGCTCTCTCAAAATAGTCAAACCCAAAGCGAGTTCTTTTATGCCTTCATCAAATGAGGCCATCAAATAATACAAATCGGGGATTCATCCCCACTTTTTGAAAATATGCCCTTGCAGGTATACATTTCTAATTTGTCTTTCTTTTACATTTTCTTTCGGTTGACTGATTGACTAAAGAAAATAATAAAGTAAATATAGAAGGATGGGTTGCCTCTTTTGCTATATGACAATTCAATTTGCATTAGAGCTGCATTGGACTCCTTAAGGTGGGGATTTCGTCAAGTCATTTATTTAAAGTGGGGCTTCTCTGGTCACGCCGAGTCCACGTTAGTTCTTCACTTTGTTACAAGATGGGTTGGGTCTTCTTTTAGACTCATTTCAGGATCAGTTTGCAATGCCTATCAGGTTGAAGCCTCACTAATCATGTTAGATTCATAATCATGAGTCTGAGGCTTTACCAAGTCACTTCTTCAAAATCAAGACTTTGCCAACACATCTCCTCAGACTAAGGCTTCACCAAGCAAAGGGAGACTTGATCTCCATGTTGGTCATGGGCTTGTCAAGTGCAGTTATTTGATGTCCAAGGTTGAGGACGGAATTTTAACCAGAACCAGGGATTCATCATAATTCTATGGCTAATATTGGAATCCAAGTCCATAAAACTCTCCTCGTGCCAATCAGAATGAGGTTTCGATGATCATTTTTGGAAGGTGTCAGGAATTATGGTTTGACGATTGCCCTCAACCCCGATGGGACTTTCACGGTAGAAGAGGAAGAGGATCCCCATCCCTCTCTTGGCCAGATAAACTACCGCCGAATGCCACCACCTTCCTCACATGGAACCTCCACTGGGCCACACTCTTCTCAGCCTATGAATCAGCCATCCTCTCAGCCTTAGTCTGCTATACATTCACAGTTCGGTCTGGGACAGTCGTTTGGGGGAAACAAATTGAATTCAGTCTGATTTGTCCCAGTATGGTGTGCCTCAACGCAGTCAGGGTCAGCTCGGTATGTCGAAGCAGTTTGGTATGCCTCAGCAGTTCGGTACAGATCAGTCAGAGGCTTCTCAGTTACATCAGCTTGGTATGACTTCTCAGTTGGGTTTGGGATGGCAGTCAACTATGGATCAGTTTGGAACTTCTCCGCTCCAGCAGTTTGGGACATCTGAACAGCAACCCAGTTCAAGACAGCCAGCCCCCGGCACCGCACAAGTCTCACAAGATCCCTTCATGACCGCCTCCACGGGATAGCAACCCCCTAATCCCACTCTTAGTCGCCCAAACTACACCTAGATGCCACCACCAGAGCCCCTGCTCTTCAATCTATGGGTCAGTCAGCTCCTCAGCCATAGCCCAATGGCCCCGTACAGTCTGCCGGGACAAGCCAGTTTGTCGTCCCTCGGTGGGGACAAAGTCAGTATGAAATGTCCTCTCATGGTCGGGGACACCTCAGAATACTGTAACAACAGTCTGGAATGCCGCCACCACAGTTTGGTTTAGGACAGCAGTCCGGTGTCCCTCCTCAGAACAGTATTGGTCCAGCAGCTCCCAGTGCCTCATCAGCCTCCACAAACCCGTTCCTCACTCAAGGCCCTATAGGCCAGCAAGCCCCCATCCCCGTCTCATCAGAATCACCGGGACCACAATATCCTCCCAGTTATACACCATCACCTCAGCCAGGCATGCAGTTCAACAACCAAGGGCGACCCGCATTTAATTCTCCCTATGAGTATCACCCCGGGAACTCGAGCTACCCAGCCACCTCCGATCTGCCACCACCCTCTTTGCCCATTGGATATCAACAGCAAGCTGCTAGGCTCTATCCCTTTGCCTAGGCTCCTACTAACGCTCCCCAGGGTAATTTAGGCCAAGGACAGGTTTTCACCTATGCCCCGGGTCCGGCCATCCCTTCCACTAGTGTGTCATCAATGGTAACTCCTCTCTCTAGTTCGAGCACTGGTTTGAACACTCCAGCTCCACCACTGGACCCTCATCTGTCTTGGTTCATGGAACAACATATGAAAGCACAGATCGCCGAACTGATAGGAAAGAAGGCTGCCCTTCGGCCCACAGTTCCTGATTCTATTGTGCCTTTACCCCACAAGTTCGTGATGCCTAACTTGGAACTATTTGAACTGCTTGTCCCAAGACCCACCTTGACACCTACATCCTAGTCGTGAAAGCCAAAGGATGCACGAATCAGCAGTTGGCTGATTACTTCAGCCTCTCCCCAAAACTGGGGGCTCTGAAGTGGTTTTTTCGGTTGAAACCCGAGTCCAGGGCCACTTGGGAACAGATCACCAACGCCTTCACCGAAAAGTACAAAGCCAACCTGGAATGGGAGAAAAATCGGGTAGACTTGCAAACAACTATGCAATGCCCTGAGGAGAACATCGATAATTTTTACAAACATTGGAACCTCAAGTTGAGCAAAAATGGCCAGTCCTCCTTCTGATGGAGAACAGTTGGATATTTTTCCAATCCTACTTGAAGCCTCATTTGAGAAAGTCCCTCAGTAACCTCCCCTATCCAGATCTGCGTGCAATGGTCAGTTCTGGGGCTAAAATTCGACCAACAGCAAGTCGCTGCTCATACTTATTGGTACCAAGCTTCTGCCTCTAATCCAGCTTCTGTCCTGCCCAAAAGGCAAGGAATCAATTAACTATGTGGGCCATGATTGCAACAATTCCACTCCTTTCGTGCCAAGGAAAGGCGATGTGCCCAAGCCGCGGAGTCTAAGGCTTGAAGATTTTGGAATGCCTCTGAGTGAAGTCTTTCAGGGACTTGTGAAGGAAGGTCTGATCAGACCTTTGGACAACTATCAGCCCAGGGATCCCAATGTCCCTTCAGACACAACTAAGCATTGTGCTTTCCACTAGTATCATGGGCACGTTACTAATAATTGCATGAAAAGGGCGATGTGAGAACTGATCGAAAAGGGGTAAGTTTGAGATACCCGAAGGGCCCAACACAGCCAACAATCCCTAAAGAACAACCATAGGGCGAATATGATTGAAGCCATGATCAAGCCAAGTGCCACTATGGCTAACAGTTCCCATATGGAAGACACCCTTCGAAGGGAGGATTCTAGTTGCTTAGTTGTTGTCAATTTCACCTCGAGGATTCTAGTTGCATAGTCATTATCAAAGATGGGTTTCTCACTTCATGACGTAATGCTGCAATGAATCTGGGGTTACATCAACTTCACCTCGAGGTCTCTCACGTTGATCGATCGACTCGGTACTTCATCAATATGTCAGTTTTACAGTCAAACCATTAACTGGACCTCTACCGTGACGCTTTCTCAAACCTGGGGCTTCATCAAGTCATTTAGAGAAAGCTTTTGTGGCTTTTGACATGTCCTTTTCTCGGAATGGGGCTTTGTCAAGTCACACCTATCTTCAGAAGAAAGGTCTAGTCACCTCAACAATTATCTTGGAGTTTCAACTTTAAAACTTGGTATATGGCAACTCCCTGCATCATCAGAGGTTGAGAACTGGGAATCTCCTAATATCAGAAGTTCGCCAAGTCATTCTCCAAATTTATGTCAAGTCACAACTAACCCAAGCGAAAGAGGGTTCATTCATATCAATGTACTTTTGACTCTTGAGCCTGTCAGCATTAGCTTCAAATGTCTGAGATTGAGAGAGACATTTCAATCGAGACCTGGGGTTCAAATCCAATTTCATCCCAAGATCAAAATGATATTGTTGACCTACAACAAGACCCCATCAACGACTTGCAGTTCAGTCCACAACCCAAGGATTTCACCCCCACTTACTTAAAACTTGTCCCAAATAGTCCACAAAACATACAAACCCTCTTACCACCATGCGTCCCCACAAAAATCTCCCCAGGGCTCATGTAGTATGCACAAAGCATGAACCAATAGAAATGACCATAAGAGATTGCGAATCATTTTGGTTCTATGCATGCATTCATCATAAATGTCATATTTGCATTTGTCCCTCTACTAACAAATGTAGCGATTCAAGCACGAAAGACCAGTTTTCCATAACTACCCGAAGCCTCTCCGCAGCAAGGATGGTCTCCACCAAAGCGTAATTCCAATGACTTCAACAGAACTGCCCAAATGACTGGCAAGACCTTCGTCTCCACATCACCATGACTAGAACACCTCTAACCCACGTCAGCTTGTGCCCAGGCGCCTCAAGTCAGCACCATCTCTGTTTCAAATACCTCAGATGAACACAAGCCTGATTCAGATACCTCAATATTGCATCATCTTAGCTTCAAACACATCAAGTCAACATCATCTTGGCCCCAGACCTACATCAGCTTCGTTTCAAATGCCTCAAGTCTGTGAAGACATCCCCCAATGTCTACAGTTCGGCAAAGATAGCCCCCATGCCTACAGCTTGGCAAAAGACAAGCTTCGACGTCTGCATCTTGGTAAAGACGACCTCCAACGTCCACAAATGGATGAAGACAGCCTCCAGTGTCTACAGTTTGGTGAAAACGGCCGCCGAAGTCTTTACCATCACCTCTAGAACCATCGCCACCAGCAAAATGCTTCTCAACACATCACGCTGTTAAAATTACCAACTCGACCAGAGTGCCTTTGAGTCCCTCTCTACCAAATTAACACCTTTCCTTTGGTTTCCCTCTTACCAAGTGTTAGATGCCTTTTTAATAAGGACCCTCTCATTTCAAACCTGGTTCTTGCATTCTTCGAACCCAAAGCCTTCCACAGCGAGAAGTCCCAATGTGAATACAAGCTCAACAACTTCTACAAGGTCGACTATCACCAGCAAGATGAAAACTCAACCAAACTTCTCCTTCAGGTCAAAATGCCTCCAGACTTGTCCCTGTTAGGCTGATCACCCTTCTCACATCAACACAACCCGAAGGAACTACTTCCATTTTGTGAGAAATTTCTCCACGCCCACCTCCGTTTTGTGGGATAATTCTTCATGTCTCCCTCGATACGCACACAGGATCGTCCGCTATCCCTCAATCCATTTTATCACAACCGCCTATTTTGTCCAAAGCCCACGCCTTCGACGCGACCTTCAACGTAAGTCCGACCTCTTCAACAAAACTTAACGGAAGCCCATTCCCTTCCTCATTTTCAATCCCGGCCTTCAACGTAAGCCCGACCTCTTCAACAAAACTTAACGGAAGCCCATTCCCTTCCTCATTTTCAACCCCGGCCTTCAACGTAAGCCCAAACTCTTCAACAAAACTTAACGGAAGCCCATTCCCTTCCTCATTTTCAACCCCTACCTTCAACGAAAACCATCCTCAGCAACCTAGCAAGTCTACGATGCTGAAATACGACAAAGTACGCCCTCAGTAACCTAGAAAGTCTGCGGTGATGAAGTGAGCCCTCAGCAAAGAAGACCATCACCAGCAGCTTCCAAACTACGTCCAGGCTTGATTCCAATCTGGGATACGTAGGTAGCCTACCATGGGTCCAGCCACTCGACCAACACGGTCACCCTTTTCTCCGGCAGTTATCGTAAGCCTGAATCTTCCCCAGCGAGAATGCCTTCAAATAGTCTCCCTCAGGTACAAAACCTCGATTTAGGTTCATACTCCTGAACTAAGTCTCAACTTAGGTTCATACTCCTGAACTAAGTCCCAATTTAGGTCCATACTCCTGAACAAAACCTCGATTTAGGTTCATACTCCTGAACCAAATCTCGACTTAAGTTCATACTCCTAAACTAAGTCTCAATTTAGGTATGGACGCCCCCGCTAAGTCGAGTCAGTCTTCAGCAACGCTCCCGCTAGGTCGAATACGTCTTCGGTAACGCTTCCGCTAGGTCGAATATGTCTTCGGCAATGCTTCTACTAGGTCGAATACGTCTTCGGTGACGCTTCCGCTAGGTCGAATACGTCTTCGGCAACGCTTCTGCTAGGTCGAATACGTCTTCGGCGACGCTTCCGCTAGGTCGAATACGTCTTCGGCGACGCTTCCGCTAGGTCGAGTACGTCTTCGGCAACGCTTTTGCTAGGTCGAGTACGTCTTCGGAAACGCTTCTGCTAGTTCGAGTACGTCTTCGGCGATGCTTCCGCTAGGTCGAATACGTCTTTAGCAATGCTTACGCTAGGTCGAATACGTCTTTGGCGACGCTTCCGCTAGGTCAAATCCGTCTTCGGCGACGATTTCGCTAGTTCGAATACGTCTTCGGCAACGCTTCCGCTAGGTCAAATATGTCTTCGGCAACGCTTTCGATAGTTCGAATACGTCTTCGGCGACGCTTCCGCTAGGTCGAATACGTCTTCGGCGATGCTTCCGCTAGGTCGAATACGTCTTTGGCAACGCTTCCGCTAGGTCGAGTACGTCTTCGGCAACGCTTCTGCTAGGTCAAGTCCGTCTTCGGCAACGCTTTTGCTAGGTCGAATACGTCTTCGGCAACGCTTTCGCTAGGTCGATTCCATCTTCGGCAACGCTTCCGCTAGGTCGAGTACATCTTTGGCAACGCTTCCGCTAGGTGAAATACGTCTTCGGCAAGGATTCCGCTAGGTCGAATACGTCTTCAGAAACGCTTTCGCTAGGTCGAGTCCGTCTCCGACAACGCCTTCGTTAGTCGAGTCTACCTTCGACAATGAAAATGCGGTGGGAGGTCCATTCGTTTGACCGCTCCTTTTCCCCGCAAGACCTGAACTCTGACCGGCTTGATTCCCACTTCGGATACGTAGGAATCCTTTCGTTAAGGGTCCAGCCATCCGATCGCTCCGATCGCCTCCGCACCCATCTAGGTAAAATTTTGCCAAATTGGGATCCTCACTTTGTCGACGACCCCACTTCCCCTGGAAGTACCGTCGTCGAGGGGCTACTGTAAGTACCCCAATCTGGGTCGTTAATGTTTCGTCAGCCCAAATTAATGATTTATGATCATTTAAGGGTATTTTGGACATTATTTTGACAATTTGAATGAGGAAGGACCTCTTAGGAATAAAAAATGGACAATTACCTCGCTGGAAATCTGTCATTACCAAGAAAAAGGAATATTGACCATTTAGAAACAGCCAAAACTACCAAAAACTGCTTTCTGCAAAAAAACAAGCACGCTGCTTGGGTCATCCGCGCGGACAAGATTGCACCTACAATCTTGTCCACGCGGACAAGATTGTACCTACAATCTTGTCCACCCGGATAAGATTGTCGCTCCAGATAACTTATAAATTCAGCCGTTCTCCTTCAGTTTTAACAACAACAAACACCTTTCCCTACTATTACTCTGCCAAAATCCCTTCTCAAACATCCATTTTCACCTTCAAAATTCAAAATCCATACCAAATCCAACCAAAAATCCACTCCAAAACTACTCCTAACCCATTGAAACCCTCAAACCCCTAAACACAAACCCAAGAAACATTGGTAAACCCTTGTACTCCCTACTCAAAACACCTTTGTTCATGTATGAATTTCATTTCTCCATGATGTGATTCTACTTGCTTTTTGTTCATCCCCCTTTCCCTTTGTCCTAGGATCCAAGAGGATCTCCATGGAACTCATTTCCATGGATGATTCTCTATAAGAATCCACACTTTAAATTATGTATTTCCCTTATCTCTTTACATTAACTAGTCTTTACTTGTTACTTGATCTCTTGACCTAAAATGTGGTCATCTTGGAGTTCATCTCCATAGATGATCACATTAAATAGTTCACATCTTTATTTTCATGCCTTTTTATATTATTAGTCTTTACTTGCCTACTTGACCCAAAATGTAGTTATCTTTCAATTTCCATGGATGATCATATTAAATGGTCTAAATTGTTTACTTCCTTGTAAATACCCCTCCCTAGTCTAAGATGTTCACCTTGGAAATCTTTCCTTGGATGAATATCATCTAGACTTACATATTTAGGTCACATAAAGATGTAAGAGATACACTTGAGCATAGATCTCAAGGATGGTCCTCCTTGTGGCCACCTTAGAGATCCTACTCTATAGTTGATACATCTTGACCTAGTCCTCTTGTTAATTTACTTTCATGTCATCCCCCATGTCCCCTTTTACATTACTAGTTTTTACTTGTTCATTTGACCTAAGGAATGGTCATCTTGGAATCAATTTCCATAGATGACCATCTTAAATGGTCCATAGTCTTTACTTCCTTGCAAACCCCCCTCCCCATATCTAAGATGCTCACCTTGGAACACTTTTCTTGGATGAACATCATTTAGACTTACAAAATAGGTCACACAAGATGTAGGAGATACACTTGAGTATAGATCTCAAGGATGGTCATCTTATGACCACCTTAGAGATCTTCCTCTAAAGTTGATACATCTTGACCTAACTCTCTTATCAATTTACTTTCATGTCAAATTTTCCTTTTCCCTAGCAAATGAAATGCTCTCAAAGTCCTAACTTACTCCCGGGATGACTTGATTAAGTGGATTCATCACCTATGACCACTAATCAAAGTCTAGGGAAAGAGAGGAAAAGCATGGATGCCAAAATTCAAATCCCCATTTACTTTCTGTCTTTCAGTTACAATTCCAGTTAAGTCCTGCAAATCCAGTTAGCTTTCTGGAAATTATAGTGACTAAACTGGAAACTGTAAAAATATGGAGATTGCAGCCCTATCCGCGCGAATAAGATTGCACTGCAGTCTTGTCCACGCGGATGACATTGTCATCTGCAAACAGTCCCTTATTTTTCTGTTATTTTCAGTTTAATCACTGTTTTCAAACTATTTTTCAGTTCAGTCCCTAAAATTTCAGTTATTTTCAGAAAATTCACTTTAAATACACACACACATACACAAAAGGTTTCAAGTGAGGAAGACTCGTTGTACGAGGCATTCCGGGTGAACACCAACGTTCTTCCCGGAGTGTAACTTGACCTCCAAACTCACTTTCTCAAATTTTGGGCATTTTTCAAAGTTTTGGCCCCTTAAACTAAGAACGGCGTGGCGACTCCGTTGATTTTCAAAAATCGGGTACATCATAGGGAGGGCCCTGGTTAGCGTACGGCCATGCATCGCATCTCAGCTCGTTCACAGATATTGTTTTTGTTGGGGCTTCGACGATGGCCTTGATGTCTTCCCAAGATAAAGGTTGGGGTGTCAGGACACTTGGACCGTTAGTTGCTGTGCGGAGCTCGTCCCATCTTATCATGGAGCAGAAGTTACCATATTCTTGAGTTGAATTGGGCTGAGGAGACTTGCTAGAATAGATGACGTAGTAGTCAAACTTTCCAGATGGTTCTCCTAGGGTTCCAACTGTGGGGTCACCGGCTTCATACCTCTTCTTCAGTTTTTGTTGAGAAGAGGGTTTTCTCTTCCTCGAGGGATGGTCCTCACTTATCTCGTCTTAGAAATCAGCCTCTAGACTGGCGGGATAGTCGCAGATGTCCCACCAAATGTGCTTGTCAGTTTGTGGTGGGCTTGGAGCCTCGGGGCATTGACTTGGCATGTCCCTCCCTGGTAGGCCGTGTGGCTTCAGGTTGTGGCTGCGGCGCTCATATAGAGGCAAGGGATTGTACCCAGGGAGACAATGAGAGACGTTGGGAGCTACGGGAGCGGTCACGTCCTCTCTTTTCACTGGAGCCCCAACTGTTTGGGGGGTGGCCAATGTTTCGAAATGACTCATGGCACCTTCGATCCAAGCCTGTTGCTCGCCTTGGCATTTTTCGAGAGCTCTGACAGCTTGTCAAACCTCTTCCATTGTTGGGAAATTTCTCAGGGGCAGAATTCCATTTCCCTCGCTGTTATCTGTCGACCTTGCCATTGGAGAGTGACAGACTGCTTTGATGACTGAATTGGAAAGGCTGTCGGACCTTGTGACCTCGATACTGAAAAAAGACGGCACCCGGGTACTCTCAACCACTCTCGGTTCGCTGGAGGGGGTGAAGGGTAAGGCTTAGACTTGGGAATGCCTTTTTGGATAAAGGGCGTAAAGCTCAATGCGACATGCAGTTTCCTTTTTTTTGTATTTATGTTTTTTTTTAATTTACTTAACGTGTTTTCTTAGACAAAATTGGTTGGAAAAGATTGCTCTTCTTTTTCGCAACTATTCTAGATCCTAGGTCAGTGGAAACCATCACTGCTGGTATAAGCCCCTCATTTTGCACCTGTATTTCGACATCCCAGGGTGGACAGCCCCGGGCGAGGGTCTTATAGGGAAATCGGTTTCCACCGTCCAAAAGAAAAACTGAACCTAAGGACCGAGCCTGTCATGTTCATTTTAATGCGCCTGCCATGTGAATAGTGAGCAGAGCCCGTATTTAAAGTCAAGATCGGGTCAAGAGTTCGGCATGACCTCTCTTTACCTTGCTTGTGCAAGGGATCTATGACGTTAGATTTTGGCTAGGTCATATTTTCATGAATGACGTATTAAAGGCTTGATGACATGGTGTCATGTGGGCATGGATGTATATCCGGTACGGAGCATTGTCTGGGTGTAGCTTTGGAAATCAAGATCAGGTCAAGATTTTAGCATGATCTTTCATCACTTAGCTTGAGCAAGGGATCTTGATTTCTAGGCTTTGACTCAGATAATGGCCATCACGGGATATGTATCCAGGCTTTATGACACGGACTGGGTAAAAATCAACCGAGTCTGGACAAAGTGTGACGCAAGCGTGCATGGTTGATACTGGCTAGGATGGGAAGTTTGGAATGATCTCGCGCGTGCTCGAAAGGCATAGGAACACCAATCGAACTGCATCTGAGACCATCCCGGGTTTGGGGTTGTAGTGTGCAGTGTACAGGATAAGAGTGCGCGTAGTGTGCGATCACTAAAATTCTTTTTCTGAGAAAAACAAAAAGTTTTGCAGAATTTTTTTTTAAATGTATGTACACAGATGTATTATGATGATTTTTTTTATTTTATTATTTTTGAATAAAAAAAAGTAAGCACATGCACACACACACAACAGTTAAAGAAGGGGTAAAGTGAAAGTTTGACCCTCATCATTGTTTTAAAAATCTTTTTTTAAAAAAAAAGCTTTTTTAAAACAAAATATTCCCCAGCGGAGTCGCCAACTGAAATTACCCTGATCCGGTGCGCGGACCGGACATCTCGTGCTGTCGAGGCCGTGCTGCGTTTTCGTTCGTAGAGTCGCCCCGTCGTTTTGATATAGCCCAAAACATTGAGAAAAGGCTTCATTTCTTTAGTTTTTGTTGTGTGTTGAGATTTTAAGTTCGGAGGTCAGGTTACGACTAGGGAAGAGATAGTTGAGCTCACCCGAATCGCCTCGTATATACGAGTCGTTCGATACCCCTCTTTCTTTAAAAGTTGTGTGTGTGTGTGTGCGTGTGCTTTTAAAAATGCATATTGAAAATGATGTCTACATTGTAGACTATGTATTTAAATATTGAAATTAATTGAAATAGAGTGGTAAGGAGACCTTACCAATGTTGGTTCGTGTCTATCTTCCGCAGGGGAATGTGCTTGATTTGAGTGTGAATAGTGTTCTGGGGCGGATCGGGATGGACCGGGATTGCCTCAAAATGGACCGGTGTGTGTGCCGGTAGAGCTTCGGAATGTTTCGAGATGTATCGGTGTCTGCGAACAGAGCTTCGGTGTGCCTCGGGATGGCTAGGTGTATTCGGGCAGAGGTTCGGCGTGCCTCGAGATGGTTAGGTGTATTTGGGCAGAGGTTAGGCGTGACTCGGGATGTCTAGGTGTATTTGGGCAGGTGTTCGACGTGACTCAGGATGTCTAGGTGTATTCGGGAAGAGGTTCGGCGTGCCTCGGGAAGCCTCGGGATGGATCGGCAGAGGTTCGGTGTGCCTCGGGATGGCTAGGTGTATTCGGGCAGAGGTTCGACGTGCCTCGGGATGTCTAGGTGTATTCGGATAGAGGTTCGGCGTGCCTCGGGATGCCTTGGAATGGATCGGCAGGGCTTCGGGATGCTTCGGGATGCCTCGGGATGCCTCGGGATGAACCGGCAAGGCTTCGGGATGCTTCGGAATGCCTCGACAGGGCTTCGGGATGCTTCGGGAGTGCCTCGGGATGGCTCGGGAGCATCTAGAGATGGCTCGATAGGGCTTCGAAAGGACTTTGGAGCGCCTCAGGAATGCTCGAGAGCGTCTCAGGACGGCTCGGGAGGGCTTCGGAGCGCCTGGGGAAGGGTCGGAGGGCCTCGGGATGCCTTAGACTTGTGCCAGCTTGCTGGGGGGAGGGAGGAGAGAATGAAAGTGTAAAAAAAATGAGAGGGGGATCCCTCTATTTATAGGCCTAGAAAAATTGCAAAGTGGTCCGCGCGGACACTTATGCAAATCCAATTTTTTTGTTTTCCGGGATTTAAGGGAATATTGTGGACTTTAAGGGGATTTTTTCATGATTATTTTCACCCTGCAAAGTGGTCGGTGCGTACATGTTTGCAGGCTGGCTATTTTTTGTAATTCCTGAAAAGTCCTTCTGTCCCATTTTATCCCGGAAAGGTCCTGCCTTGTTTTGCTGGTGGTTTTGGACTTTTTGGAGGTTACGTGTCTTTGGGATCACGTTTGCGTGAGTCCGCGGTGTTTCCCATGTGCTGGACGAGGAGCTATCCGGATTGGGGTACTTACAGCATCGCTCAAGTCCTTAAGGGCCGAGCTAGAAGCTCAGAGGAAGGCCAAGGCAGAAGTTGAGATGGCTGCCGAGGAGGCCCGTGCTAAGGCCGAGGAGGATGCTAAGGATGACCAAGCCGAGATTGAGAGGCTTCAGTCTGAGCTTAAGGCCAATGTCGAGGTAGCTGAAGCCCGGTATAAAAAGTTGAAGGCTAGCTTGCCTTCTCAGATTGTTGATGCTATCTCAAAATATAAGGCTAGCCCGACATTCAGGGAAGCTCTGGCCGAGGAGACAGCCACAATGTACTCAAATGGGTAATTGCATTTGGCCAGGAGGGCCATGGCGGACACGCCCCTCGACCTTGATCTGGAGAAGCTGGCCCGGCTGATATGCCAAGATTCATATGATGAGGCTACTCGGTCTCTCCATTATCTGGTGCCTTTCTTAGACAATGGTTTGAATGTGATCGCCTCCAATGTTGCTCAGGTCGCTCGTCCTGCTTGGGTTCCTCCTTCCGTCGATCCTCAAAATATAAATGCCATAATTGAAAGGATCGAGGACGAGGTCCTCAGTGCTGAAGAGGACAAGGGAGTGAATGTCGAGGAGCAGCCCAATGAGGGGGCTCAAGTTGAAGCTCAAATTGATCCAGCCATCATTCCCCCTACTAATCAAGTCATCATTCCTGACGCTACTGCCGATCAAGAAGACCTCTTTAGTCCTTTTGATTAATTTTTCATTTTGATGTAATAGAGTAGGGCTTGTAATTCAATTTTCTTATCAATATAATACCTTTTCTCAATTCTACATCGTCTTCACTTTATGCTTTGATATGAACTGTTTGTATGAATGCTTGAATGTATGTTTTATGTTTGCATAAGTATCAAGTCTGTCTTGGAATGCCGAGGTAGCTCCTCTCGTCATTTGTGACTTAAATTGATTGGATCGAGGAAGCTCGTTCGATCTTGATTACTTGTAAATTTTACAAGTTTGGTCATTAGGCCGAGGAAGGTTCCTCGGCATGACACTTGAATTTTTCTTCTTTTATCTACCTATGCCGAGGAAGATGACTCGTACATAGGTCTTAGATAATTTTTTGCAAGTTAGGCCATTAGGCCGAGGAAGGTTCCTCGGCATGACACTTGAGTTATTCTTCTTTTATCTACCTATGCCGAGAAAGATGACTCGTACATAGGTCTTCGATGATTTTTGCAAGTTAGGTCATTATGTCGAGGAAGGTTCCTCGGCATGACACTTGAGTTATTCTTCTTTTATCTAACTATACCGAGGAAGATGAATCATACATAGGTCATAGATGATTTTCAAGGCTTCACCTATCTATGTCGAGGAAGCTTGCTCGGTCATAGGTCTTGGGTGATTTTTGCCTATTGAGTCTCTAGGTCGAGGGGTTTCCTTGGCCTGACACTTAGTTATTTTTTATGGGAGTTTTATTCCTTTGATGCCGAGGAGGATGTTCCACATCAATTGCCTTGCTAGCCAGTAGTCTTGATAAAACTAAATCTTCATTAATTGAAATTGATTATATCGAACTGCAATCCTAAGTTACTTGAAAGTAAAGAAAATGACTAACCAACACTAACTTATTACATAAAAGACAAACTATAAACTAGTGATAATATTTCAATATATTATCAGAATGCCACGGATATTTCAGCTCTTGACCATCTGGGGTCTTCATTCTGTAGGTCCCTTCTCTGATGACTTGAGTTATGATGTAGGGGCCTTCCCAGTTTGGGGAGAGCTTGTTTTGTTCAGTCTTTCTGCCAGTTGCTTCAATTTTTCTAAGTACCCAAACGCCCACTTGGAATACTCTCTTGTTGACCCTTTTGTCATGATAGGCTTTAGTCCTTTGCTTGTAGTTCACCATCCTCATCTCAGCAGCTAGTCTCCTTTCATCTATTAGGTCTAGGTCTAGGAGCCTATTGACCTTGTTGGCTTGCTCCTCATAGTTAGAATTTCTCGCTGTAAGGATAGTCATTTCAACTGGTGTCATAGCCTCTGAAACGAAGGTTAGTGCGAATGGGGTTTCCCCCGTTGGCCCCCGGGTGGTTGTGCGAACTGCCCACAAGGCTAAGGGAAGTTCGTCCAACCATCTACCATCACTTTCTTCAAGGTTCTTAGTTAGGGCAGTTAGCACCAACTTGTTGGCTGCTTCCTCTTGTTCGTTGCATTGCGGTCTGCTTACAGATGACTTGATGTGTCGGACTCCGAGTCTGTTCAGTTCTGTTGTGAATGCCTTAGAAAATTGGAGACCATGATCTAAAATGATAGTGTGTTGGACCCCAAAAAGGGCACCAAATGAAGTCGTGGATGAAATTGATTGCATTTTCCTCCGTTATTTTGGCCAGGGCCTTTGCTTCAATCCATTTGGAGAAGTAGTCAACTGCCACAATCACATACATGCAATTACCTCGGGCGAGGGGGGTGGGGAGGGGAAGGGTCCGATGATGTTGATTCCCCACATTTCAAATGGCCACGTAGGTATTATAAGAGTTTGCTCAACTGCTGGGAGTCTAGGAATGTCAGAGTATCTAGCACTTGTCACATTTTCTTACGTAGGCTTGCGCGTCTTCTCTCAGGTTCGGCCAATAGTAACCTAGCGTGATGATTTTGTCAGCTAAGGTTCTGGCCCCCGGGTGACCACCGCAAATGCCTTCGTGGACTTCAGCCAAGAGATTTTATGTGTCCTTAGGATAGATACACCTCAGTAGGGGCTTCGTGAATGATCTTCTGTATAGAATTTCGTTCATCACGGTGAACCTTGCTGATTTCTTCTTGACAAGACTAGCACGTGCTTCATCTTACGGGATTTGGTTCTTGTCAATGAAGTATTTGTAGTCATTTATCCAACACATTTCCTCATCATCTAGGAGCATTACATGTAGTCTTTCATAGGCAGGTTCTTCAGCAAAGACTACGAGTGGGTTAGAATTAGGATCTGCCACGTCAATAGTTTCTAATTTAAATAAAACATCTGCCACTTGATTGTCTTCCCTTCCTATCTGGCTTATTTCAATAAATTCCAATTTTTTCGTCATGTCTAGGACCAGGTCTTTATACTTCGTAAGTATCGGATGTTGTGTGCTATACTCTCCTTTCACTTGCTTGACTACGAGCTGGGAGTCACAGAAAGTGGCAACCTTAGTTGCTCCATAGAAGGAAGCCAACTCAATGCCAAATATTAGGGCCTCGTACTCTGCTTGATTTTTGGAGGCAGGAAATTTAAATCTGATGATGTCTTGGATGGTGTGCTCCCCATCAGGACTTGCTAGCACAATTCCTGCTCTGCTTCTTTCCTTAGTGGCTGAGCCATCTGTGTACAAGACACAACAGTTGCATGGGAGCTCGATGGTCGGTTCCTCTCCCGCAGGTTTTTTGCGCTTACGGGAGGCGGGGTCATGCTCACCAATGAAGGCGGTTTCAACCATGAAGTCGACCAGGGGTTGTGCTAGGAGCGTCTTCCTAGGTTGGTATGTAATGTCAAACTCAGTGAGCTCGATGGACCAATTGACGAGACGTCCTGAGCAATCCAACTTATGTAAGATTTTCTTCAAGGGGATGGGGTGTGCAGAGAAGTATGCTCGTAGCTTTCTTGCCGCTATGACTAGGGCGTAGGCTATCTTTTCCGCGTTAAAATATCTACTCTCCACATCGGATAGTTCCTTGGAGACATAATAGATGGGTTTCTGTGTGGTTCCTTCATTTCGGACTAGTACCGCAGCTATTGCATTGTTCGTGACTGCTAGGAATACATATAGCATCTCTCCAGTAACCGGGCAACTCAACAAAGGAGGGGATCCCAAGTACTCCTTCAACTGTTTGAATGATTATAAGCATTCAAATGTCCAGGAGAAGCTTTTGGCCCCCTTCAAGACTTTGAAGAATGGCAGTGATTTTTCAGCGGACTTTGCGATGAATCTTCCAAGTGCAGATGTCCTTCCATTAAATCTTTGAACTCCTTGATATTGGTAGGTTCCTTCATTTCTATCAAGGCTTTGATTTTTTATGGGTTTGCCTCGATTCCTCTTTGTGACACCATAAAACCTAGAAATTTTCCGGCAGTCACACCAAACACACATTTACTTGGATTTAATTTCATGTTGTTGGCTCGTAGGTTATTGAAGGTTTCCTCTAAGTCGGGTGCATGACTTCCATTCCTAGTCTTGATGACCATATCATCTATGTAGTCCTCCATGTTACGGCCTATCTGCTTCTCAAAAACTTTGTTGACCATTCGCTGGTAGGTTGTGCCTGCATTCTTGAGCCCGAAAGGCATCATGGTGTAGCAGTAAATTCTTCCAGCTGCCTCGAACTACCACGCCTGTCAACCAGACTTTCCCCTCCAAGGGAATTTCCAGTCCTCGTAGGCCTCATGAATTCAGCTACTGAGTGCTCAGGGTCTAACTGTAGCAAGGCATTTTGTGTTTCATAAATGCGTTGCAGCGTTTCCATCTGTTGGTGTAAGAGAGTTCTACGATCAATTTGCTGGGTAGAAGTTCCAGTTCCTCCCCGAGCAGCATTCCTCATCGTCTAGCTGCCAACAGGCCTTCCTCGGCACCGATGACGAGGAGGGTTTGTCATGGCTACCTCGGTTACGGGTTGCCCCCTGGAACACAGATTCATCCTCAGGGGCGGCAGTCCATCAATCATCGGTGGTGGAGGCAGCAGTTCTCCATTATTGAGAGGATGAGCAGTCCTATTGTTACAGTGATTCTCCTCCACATGAATATGATCTCCTTCTGGAGTAATACTAGCAGTGAGTCAGTCTTCCATTAGGATTAGGAAAGGGGCGAACAAAATTTTTCGGCGAACAGAGCTTTAAGCTATTCCAGCGAACAGAATCTTTAAGCTATTCAGGCAGAATAGATTTTTCAAGCTATTCAATAGGTGTTTTTGAATCGTTTCTCGGCAATGGAACCAAACTGATGATGCCAAAAACGTTCGGATCAGCTCAAATCCAGCAACAGGTTGTATCCTGGCGATCGAATAGCCTTAAAAAGATGAACAAACACGTAAACTTAGTCGGGGCTTCACCGGCGAAGGCCCTCCGGCGTGAGAGAGTAAGTATTTGTGTTTAGAGAGAGAGAAATCAATTGACAAGAGTTTAGAGTCAAAAGATAACATAACAAAATATTGTGAATTATGGCTTGTATTTATAGGCATAGCGTTGTATAATCAATGTAGGATAGGAATGCATGGAGATAAGATTTCCAAGTAGGATTATAATTGTTTAGTCCTTGTTGGATGAGAATTCGTATGAGATAAGGTTATAATCCTAAGAGGATTATAACTGTTCACAGTCCTTATTTAAGTAGGATTGGATAAATAGTATTCTGCACGTGCGTCGGTGAGGCAGGCTCCTCGTCGTATATGACCTGGTCGGCCTAAGTTGGGCAGAGGAGGAGAATAGTATGGGAGAGCCCATTTCTGCTTTATTGATAGCCGAGGTGGGTCTCCTCGTCTTCAAGGGGAGCCTTGCTCGGCCTTGGAGGGGTGCCTTCCTCGGCCTAGATTATGGTGATGCTTCATCGACATAAAATCCTTGTTGGACCTTAGTCATTATACGCTTGCTATGTCTAGGTCGGCATAGGGGAATGACGAGGAGGCAATACGAGCGAAGGTAGGGAAGGCCCACTCCCTTGGTTGTAGTTGAGACTTGTATGGATTATATTTTGGGCCCAATCCATTGGGCCTTGCCCGGTAACGAATCCACATTCGTACCTCGGTTTATACCGTTCAATTTCTATACATAATAGATCAAGCGCACCATGTATTTTACACCTTCATAAACTGGTACATGTTCAAACTAAAGAGATAATTTTTTTGAAAAACAAGGTTGTCTTTCCCAAGTGGACCTCTAAAGCTTCATCCTCACCATTAGTTGATCTAACGTCATGAGATGAGACAAATATCATACTCCTGGGAGTCCCAAAAATGAATGTCCATTTTGAATTTAAGGGTAATTTTGAAAATGTTAATTTTAATAAAAAACATATTCTTGCTATTCACTTTCAAAATTTTAGTTTTGCAACAATATAATGAAAAAAAAATCATTTAGGGACGGAGTTATTTGAAGATAACGTTTTAAAAGATCATTTATTTTGGGACCAAAAAAAGACTCAATTTGGGACAGAAGAAGGAGGGACTACCATGTTTTCAATGCCCAAATGTGAAGAAAACAAATCCCACAGCAAATAACATAAATAACTTGATGATGTCAAAAACGTTCGAATAAGCCAAAATACAGCGGCAGGTTGTATCCTGTATGTTTGAATATCCTGAAAAAGATGAACAAACACGTAAACTAAGTCAAGGCTTCACCACGAATGCCCTCCGGCGTGAGAGTAAGTATTCGTATTGTAGAGAGCAAATCAACTGACAAGAGTTGAGAGTCAAAAGATGCGTTCACCTGAATTATGTGGATTATGGCTTGCATTCATAGGTGTAGGATGTAGAGTCCATCTTTGAGTAGGAAGTTGTATAAGAGGAGGGTTATAATCCTAGTTGGATTATAACTTCCCACAATTCTTGTTTGAGTTGGATTATATAAGTGTCTTCTGTACGTATGCCTTTGATGCATGCTATTCGACATGTGATGTTGGTCGACATGTTGAATGTCGAGGAAGAGGAGAAGCAAGGATAGGGAAGCCCATTTCCTTGCCTTGATGATGACCGAGGAGGCCCTTGGTCGTCTCTCGTTGAGGCCTAGGTCGGCCTTTGGAGGTGCCTAGATCGGCATATGAGGGATGCCTTGTCGGCATATGTCAGTGCCTTGTCGGCATATATCAGTATTGTGGCCTTAGTCATATTACTCGTTCTGCTATGTCTAGGTCGACATAGTGGGAAATGACGAGAAGGCATGACGATCATATGTAGGAAAGCTCACTCCTTATGTCGTATTTGAGACTTGTATGGATCATATTTTGGGCCCAATTAATTGGGCCTTGCCCGGTTACGAGCCACATTCGTACATCGGTTTATACCGTTCAGTGGCCCCCGACTTCCTAGCTCGGCTATGCCGAGGAGGAAGTGGTGCTCGACCTCGGCTTAAATGAATACAAACGGGTTATTACGAATCACGAGGCGTTAATCATTTATCCATCGATTATTTGGACATTGATGGGCGCGGATATCAATGACGAGAGATTCTCCTTGGGAACTTGCTAGAACATTAATTGTGGAGAGGTAGACGGCACCTTAACCCGTTTTTCTACCCATACCCGTTTAGATCTGGGTATAAAAGCCAAAATCTTTTCTATTTTTACTCTTTTATCACTGTTTCAAATTGAGATAGACCCATAAACTTGAAAAACCGCAAGAAATTTATAAGTTTTGTTCTTGATTTTCTGCAATCCAAGCTTGATTTCTTCGCGTTTCCTTCATCAAACCACGAATCAGGTATACATTTCTTCCCCTTTCTCTAATTTCTTCGTATTTCTGGGCTGTTGTGATATCTGTTCTTGGTGAGTTTGTTAGAACCGCCATTGTTATCCATTTCTTGAAGCTTTTTTGATTAAGTTTCTTGAGCAATTTCTTGTGTCTTCCTCGTTCATAGATATGGCAAGAACGTGGAGGATCAATCCCAACGCCCTATATTGTTATCATACCCAAAACTTTAAGATTTATCAGAAAATCGATGGATCGTGGATAATGTTGAGTTTTAATGAGATCTGGAGATACTGACGAGGTACCAATCTTGCAGAACCGATGTGCATTATCATAATCAAATTAGGATTGACCGAGATCTATACTATTGATTTGAATCAAATCATCAATTACATAGAAATATGAAATTAAAATCAAACCAATACCATTGATTCCGCCCAATTTTTTTAATTCAATTCAATTTTATTGATCATTCGATTTCATTAAAAAAAAATCTCAGCCCTAACCTTGAGCACTAAAATAAGGCAACAACAGGTAGCCAGGTAGAGGAATCAAATCCTTAGATGACAAGCCTATGAGATATTGCAGGTGTACTATGTTAGCTAGGTAGCTCATACTTGGCTTTCAATGAAATTAAATATGCATTCATACTTTTTCAATTTTTCTTCCATTTCCAACATTCTGTCCCCAGACTCCCCACGCATCTCATCTTCTTCCTTTCTCCAACACAAACAACCCTTTCCCTCTTCTAAGGCTGTTCCCAATATTTTACTAACTTATTCAACCGTAATATTTTATCTCCCCTTTTCATAATAATATGTAAAAAAAAAATCTCTTTTTCCCCGTTTAATATTTTTAATTTGACTTGGCATAAGGGTTAAAAAATACTCCCTCCATCCCAGCTTAAGCTTCACCAATTATTCAAAAGGGCGTCTCGTTACAAGCTTCACATTTCCTAAAATGGAAAAGGTTCATTAATATTCTATTATACACACTAACTTTTCTCTCTCACACATTTAAATTATGGGTCTCTTGTCATATCCACTCACTTATTCCCTCTCACAACCCTTCTCCCACTCCCATTATTTTTGAATATATATATTGCTTTCTTAATTTGCGTGTTTCACCAAAATGGTGAAGCTTAACCCGGGATTGAGGGAGTATATTTTATGAAAATTAAAGTATGAGAAGTGGGTATAGAGTTTTTGTTGTGAAAATAACAAGTTGGTCTCATTGTATATTTTTGGTAATAAATCAACTAAAAACCTTAAACTGAGACAGACTAATAAGGAAATTAAGAACCTTAAACTGGAACGGATGGAATATTTAAGCATTTTACAATATTAAGTAATATTAAATAAAGTCTTAAAATAAAAATAAAACTCACTTGTTATATTTACAATAATTATCTATATTTCACTTTTTTTTTAATCCTAGACAACCATCTACACTCACATTAAATCACATTTTTCACTTTTCTCTCTTCTTAATTCTTGTGACCTCCATTTTGTACTACTATGTACTCCCTCCGTCCCGCTAATATTAGCACACTTTTCTTTTTGGGCGTCCCGCTAATATCCGCACACTCCCAAAAAGGAAATTTTATATTAATAAAATATTCACCCAACCCCACTCATTCTCTCTCCTACATTATTTTAATACTCACAACACCATTATAATTTATTACACCCTCCACTCATTCTCACTCCACTCATTCTTTTACACTCACAACATTTTATTAAAATATTATATTCCTTAATTCCCGCGCAAACAGTGTTTGTGCTAATACTAATGGGACGGAGGGAGTAGTCTATAACTTTTCACACATATTAAAAAAAAAAAAAAGGAAAATTACATTTTGGAATCCAAAGATTAGGGGGTATTTCTAAGATTTATCACATTTTATCACTAATTTCAATATAGGGTCCAAAGTTCTTATCATGTTAACATTTTATGATTTTTAACCAATTTCGTTAGAAAAATCCGTTAAATGATCACGTGCAAGTCACGTATCATTTAACGGATGATGTTTTTTAACACAAATTCTTTCGTTGTTGTTTTAATGCAAATTAAATAAAAATAAATTAATTATATGGTCTCTCAAATGATTTATAACTTTATAAGATTTCAGAAATACTCTTGCACCCCAATCAAAACCCTACCCCTCCTCTCCCCTCTCACTCTCTCTCTCTCTCTCTCTCTCTCTCTCTCTCTCTCTCTCTCTCTCTCTCTCTCTCTACCCCCATCTTCTTCCTCATCTTCCAATCCACACACCTCCATCACCGCACCCATCATCACCCCCACCTCCACCCTCCACTCCCCTTTCGCCACCCCAACCCTACCCATCGCTGCCGCCTTCCTTGCCCCTCTCCCCCAATTCTCCGGCCATCGGAGACACCTAGTGAACCAATAGAGTTTTTATCTCGTTCTTGGAGTGTCTCTGCTCTAGAAGATTCTAAAGCTTTGGCCCCACCTCAACTCCAAATGTCGTGTTGTTCCACGGTTAGACTAAGATCCTTGATAATATCAACATTTATTATCTGAAGTCTGACCATTTGGAGCGTCCTCTGCTGGGTAAGGATCCCTCCTCGACATTTTTTTAATTGGACGGGGAGGGATGCTTTCTCTTCCTCGTCTTTCCGTTCACTACAAGAAAACTGTCATTTAGCGACGAATTTTAGCGACGGACACAATTCTGTCGCTAATAGCGACGGATTAGCGAGGGAATAGTGAGGGATAAAAAATAAAAAAAATAAAGCTGAAAACGACAACTTTACCGACGGATTTAACGACGAATTTAACGACAGACAATATTCCCTCACTATTTCGTCGTAAAAGTGGCGCCAAAAAATTGCGCATTTTTTACCGACGGTTTACCGACGGATTAGCGACGGATTGCAAATTTTTTTTACCGACGGATGTATTTCGTCGCTATAGAATTAACAAAATAAAAAAATATTATCTCATTTTCATTTAGCGACGGATTAACGACGGATTGTAAAAAAAATTTACCGACGGATGTTTGTCGTCGCTATAGAATTGAAAAATAAAAAAAAAATTATTTCATTTTCATTTAGAGACGGATTAGTGAGGGATTAGCAACGGATTTTTTTTTTTTTTTATATACAGTCTAATGCATGTTTATTAATACCTAATTGTTAAGTTTACCTCAAATATAAATGAAGTAAGGCTAAATATGATAAAAATATGTGACATTCTTAAAATGTTAATAAGTCAATTATATTATTTAATTGTAATTTATATTTTTAAAATGAATATATATATCTTTTGAAGAGTGAATATCAAATATTAATTTTATAAAGTATAAAATTATTTGAATTCATATTTTATTTGGAATATAGTGTATAGGGTATATGAATCGTATATTGTATAATGAGTATACATGGTGTATAAAACTTCAATACTAACAAAATGTTCAAAATATTTATTTATATTTTGGGTATAGGGTAAACCCTAAACCCTATAGGGTATAGGGTATACCCTATACCATATACCCTATACCCTATAGGGTATATACCCTATAGGGTATACCCTATACCCTATACACCATAAGGTATATCCTATACCCTATAGGGTATACCCTATAGAGTATACCCTATATCCTATAGGGTATACCCTATACCTTATACCCTATATTATATAGGGTACCCTATACCTTATACCCTATACCCTATAGGGTATATCCTATAGCTTATACCCTATACCCTATAGGGTATACCCTATAGGGTATAGGATGTACCCTATACCCTATACCATGTAGGGTATACCCTATACCCTATACCCTATAGGGTATACCCTATACCCTATAGGGTATACTCTATACCCTATAGCCTATACCCTATAGGGTATAGGGTATAGGGTATACCCTATACCCTATATCCTATAGGTTATTATAGGGTATAGGGTATACCCTATAGGGTATAGGGTATACCCTGTATCCTATAGGGTATACCCTATACCCTATACCATATACAGTATACCCTATACTCTATAGGGTATACCCTATAGGGTATAGGGTATAGGGTATACCCTATAGGATATAGGGTATACCCTATACTGTATAGGGTATAGGATATAGGGTATACCCTATATCCTATATGGTATACCCTATAATACCCTATAGGGTATAGGGTATACCCTATAGGGTATAGGCTATAGGGTATACTGATGTGTGGATTTTATACATATTATTTTACCTATGTTTCCGGATTATTTACAATGAGTTTTGATGTATTTAGTTTAGTTTTGATGTATTTGAATGACATTTTGTTATGTGAGGGTGAGTGAGAAAATTATGTACTTTGGGGTTATTTTTGGCTTTTTATGTGTATTTGGTTGTAAAACTTCATGGAGCGTGCAAGTCCATTGTCAGTAGAAAAAGGGCAGTAAATTGGTCAAAGTTCGAGCTCGGGGTCAAACATGGTCAAGGGACGAGGGCCAGGTCAAAGCTGAGTCAAAATGGGGCAATTCTGCATTTGGCACGAGTGGGGAACGACTGAAGAAGAGTGGAGCACGACTTGGGAACGAATGGAGTCAAGCCAATTTCAACCAGCCACTCAGCACGAATGGGAACCTTTGGCACGACTCGTTCTCACGAGTGGAGGCCATGGTTATTTCCAGTACAACTACTCAGCACGATTGGAGGCATGTGGCACGAGTCGTTATCACGACTTGGACTGAAAGGCACGACTCGTGCCAATTAGCACGACTCGTGCCCAGGCGCGTATCATGACGTCAGCAGAGCAGTTGGCACAGATTTTCAAAGATTTGGTTTCTTTATTTTTCCTGATTTCCTTAGGAGTCAAAGGGGACTATATATTTGTCCTTTAGTTTTTATTATTAGACATCTTTTATTTTAGTTTTCTTGCTTAGGTTTTTCAAGGATTCAAGCTTTTATTTTCAAGGTTTTTGCAAGGATTTCAGGTTTGATGTTTTGTGATGTTTATCCGGAACATGAGTGGCTAATTTCTTAGTAGTTCACGGATTGGTGTAGCCCGTATTTGAACTTTATGCTATATATTTAAGTTTCATTTAATTGTGGAGTTAGTTCATTCTAGTATTCTTAATTTTTATTTGGTACAAGTCCTGCACTTGCGTGGGGAATTGTGCATGAACACTGTTAGGATGATTAGACTCGATTGATGATCTTGCGTGAATCGATTGAGGCTAGGTTTCATTAATTCTTTGGTGCTTAATAAATTGAGTTGTTGTCAATTTGATCTTGCGTGATAATTGATAACTATTCAATAAAAGAATTGCAATCCGGCAATCGAACCGTCCCAATTCTTACAAAAGCGAAGAAACCCTAAACCCAATTAATATTTTATCATTCAAAAGGGCATAAAGGGATAATATGTGGTGAACCTAATCCGTGGGCTAGTTGTTAAATCCTTGAATTTCGTTTGCTAGCTTGCTTAATTGTTATTTGAGTTGCTTAATTGTTTTAATTTTCTTTCGTTAATTAGTTTTAATAAATCAACTCAAAAACCCCATTTTGTTACTCTTTTGCATTAATTAAATTTACTTGTTAAAACCAACGAGTCTCTGTGGTTCGACCCCTGCTAGTGCATATAACTACACCGGTAGTGAGTCCACTTGCTCGGATTTTATTACTAGAGGAATTTTTCTCCATCAAGTTTTTGGCGCCGTTGCCGGGGACTTGTTGTGATTTTTAACAAGTTAATTTAATCGGTGCATGTTTGGTCGCCGGTCATTGGATCCTAATTTGGTTCCTTTGAACGACGATATAGACAGAATTGAGAGAGGCATTCCCTCTACTCAAGTGAGTGAAACTGAATCTGACACTTCTGTCACCGGGACAGAAGAAGAATTAAGTGAGTTGGAAACTTCTTCCACCGAGGAAGAAGAAGAATTTAATTTTGTAATGGCGGACCAAGTCATGAATGCATTTGCTAGGCCAAGAGTCGACACATCGGTGTCGTGCATAGTGTTGCCCGATGCAGCACTAGCTTATGAAATAAAAGGCCAATATTTTAATATGCTTCCAAACTTTCATGGTTTAGCTGGTGAGGATACTTTGGCATTTTTGAGAGAATTCATGTCTACTGTGAGTGGGTTCCCTATAAAAGAGGGTGTTACAGCAGAGCACTTGAGACTGAAGTGTTTCCCATATGCATTGAAAGACAAAGCCAAAACTTGGCTATTGCTACTTCCTCCCCGTAGTATCAATACTTGGGATGCTTTACATGATGCGTTTCTTATTAAGTTCTACCCTTATAATGCATTGACAGATTTTAGGGTAAAAATTATGGGATTTGCACAGGAACCGGGGGAAGCCTTCCATGAGGCATGGGATAGATTTAGGATGTTGCAAATTCAATGCCCTCATCATAATTTTCCTGCTTCTATGTTGCATCAAACATTTTATGGGGCTTTATCCCCTGAATACCAATCCATGGTTGATAATGCGGCAGAGGTAGTTTGGGTACCAAGACCGTACAACAATGCCAGAATTATTTGAGATGTTGAGTGCTAATTCTCAACAAAAAGGTTCTAGGGGAGCAACAAGGGGGGTAAATGAGGTCGGATTGAATAATGAGATTGCTAAGCACTTTGCATTGCTCAACCAAAGATTTGATAAATTAGCTTTGCAAAATGCTTCTTCTTCTTCTATGCCTTCCACTGCTCATCTTGTGTATGATAGTTGTGTTACATGCGGCTCTAAATCTCATGATTATAACTCATGTCCATCTACTAGTTCCTTTAGCTATGAGCGAGCGGTACAGGCGATGCAAGGATTTGGTCAACGGTTCCCACCAAACAACAATCAGTTTGGGAACAATTACAATCCAGGATGGCAAGCAGCACCGAGACATCCCAATTTGTCATGGGGTGGAAATCAACAAAATAAGACTCTTCATCCCCAACCACCTCCGCAGGGGCTTTACGAAAGGAAGAAAGAGCCTTGGGAAGAGGCAATGGAGCAGATGAGAGCGGAGCAACTTCAAGCAAAGGCAGTACCGCAGCAAGCATACAACAATCAAGCTGCTGCAATGAAGAAGTTGGAGACCCAAATGGGTCAATTGGCAGAGGCATTACAGGGACGACAACCGGGTACATTCCCTAGCCAAGGGGAGCAAGCCAAGGCCATCATCACCCTACGTGGTGGCAAACAGGTAGATAATCAGGTAACTTCTCCTTCTTCTCCTGCTAAACCCCCTGTCATTGATTCCCCTGTTGTGGAACCCCCGATTGTGGAAAATATTGTTGTTGAGGATGTTGTGTCTGAAGGTGAGGGTACTAATGGATTGGGACAAAAAGTGAATGTAGAAAAGTCCAATCCCAAGCCATATGTACCTCCTGTTCCTTTCCCTGGCAGATTCTTGAGGAATAAGCTTGATCACCAAATGAAAGAATTGATTGACATGTTTTCAAAAGTTAACATAAATTTGCCTTTGTTAAATGTGATCAAGAATGTTCACATATGCCAAATTCTTCAAGGAAATTAATTCCAAGAAAATTCAGTATGGGAAAGATGAGATTCTGTTTTTGGATGAAAATGCAAGCGCTGTAGTCAAACATAGTCTCCCACCGAAAATGAAAGACCCCGGGAGTTTTCTAATTTCCATTACTTTGGGGGATTCTCACACGGTGAGAGCTATGCTTGATCTCGGGGCAAGCATTAATTTGTTGCCATATTACATGTACCTTGAGTTAGGTTTGCCCGAGCTAAAACCCACTATGATGGCCCTACAACTTGCTGATAGGTCCATTAAAAGACCAATGGGCATCGTAGAGGATGTTTTAGTTCAAGTTGGTTCATTGATCATTCCCGTTGATTTTGTGGTTTTAGAGATGCCTCGCGGTGAGGGTAGTCGCCGTGATTCACCCATATTGCTTGGGAGACCATTCATGGCAACAACCAACACCGTGATCAATGTTGGTAATGGTACTCTATCTATGACCGTCGCAAATGAAAAGATTGAAATAAATGTCTTTGAAGTAATGAAAAATGCGGTGGGCCAGGATGAGTCTTGCATGCTTGTTGATGAGTTGGATGAAGTTGATGATTGTGTGAGTGAGATGTCATGGCATGTGCGAGATTGTGAGGAGTTAGAGTCATTGATTTCGATGGGCGGTGAGAAAACTAGGGATAATGCGGATGCTCAACTGATGGCTGTGGATAAGGCCGACGAGCACCATCCTACTGATGGCCCGTTTCACCCCCTAGGCCACTTCAATGAGAAGTTGGCGCCTTCTATTGTGATTCCCCCAGTCCTTGAGTTGAAAACTCTTCCTTCTAATTTAAAATATGCATTTTTGGGAGAGAGAGAAACATTGCCTGTCATAATTGCATCTGATTTGTCCAAAGACCAAGAGGCCCAATTAATTGCTGTTTTATGTGAATATAAAGAGGCCATTGGTTGGACATTGAAGGACATAAAGGGAATTAGTCCCACAATGTGCATGCATAGAATTCATCTCTTGGATGGTGCCAAGCCGTCTAGAGAGAGACAAAGGAGGCTGAATCCTCACATGGAGGAAGCCGTGAGAAAAGAGGTCCTAAAATTGCTAGATGCGGGTATCATTTACCCGGTGGCTGAAAGTGAGTGGGTAAGCCCGGTACAAGTTGTACCAAAAAGATCGGGCATTACTGTTGTACAAAATGAGAAAGGTGAGGATGTGCCAACAAGGGAAGTGACTGGCCTTAGGATGTGTATTGACTTGAGAAAATTAAATGCTGCGACCAAGAAAGATCACTTTCCCTTGCCGTTTATTGATCAAATGCTAGAGAGATTGGCCGGTCATTCTTACTATTGTTTTCTTGATGGCTTTTCGGGTTATAATCAGATTGCCATAGCCCCTGAAGATCAGTCCAAAACCACTTTCACATGTCCCTTCGGCACATATGCATTTAGGAGGATGCCTTTTGGGCTTTGCAACGCACCTGCGACATTTCAAAGGTGTATGACCTCCATTTTTTCGGATATGATTGAGAGGTGCGTTGAGGTTTTCATGGATGATTTTTCTGTTATAGGGGATAGTTTTGATGATTGTTTAAAGAATTTGGCATCTGTTTTGAAAAGGTGTTGTGAAACCAACTTGACTTTGAGTTGGGAAAAGTGTCATTTTCTTGTGAAGCATGGGATTGTTTTGGGTCATATTGTGTCAAGTAAGGGAATTGAGGTTGATAGAGCTAAAATTGATGTGATTGCAAAATTACCTCCCCCGAATTCAGTCAAGGGTGTGCGAAGTTTCCTAGGGCATGCGGGTTTCTATAGGCGATTCATAAAAGACTTTTCAAAAATTTGTAAGCCTTTATGCAATCTGCTTGCCAAGGATACGGAGTTCATCTTTGACCAAGAGTGTGTTGATGCTTTTGATTTGCTTAAGAAAAAGTTGACATGTGCCCCCATTCTTTCTAGTCCCAATTGGTCTCACCCTTTTGAGATCATGTGCGATGCCTCAGATTTTGCTATTGGGGCTGTTTTGGGACAAAGGGTTGACAAATTACCTTCCGTTATCCATTATGCAAGTAGAACACTTAATGATGCACAACTGAATTATACCACAACTGAAAAAGAATTCCTAGCTGTTGTGTTTGCATTGGAAAAGTTTCGTTCTTACTTGCTTGGATCAAAGGTGATTATTTATTCTGATCATGCTGCACTGAAACATTTGTTAAATAAGAAAGATGCTAAGCCTCGTTTGTTGAGGTGGATGTTGTTGTTACAAGAGTTTGATGTAGAGATCCGGGATAAAAAGGGGACTGAAAATGTGGTGGCGGATCACTTGTCGAGGCTTGAGGACTATTCGTATCTCAATGTTGAAGAAGGTTTGATTCCGGTTAATGAAAATTTTCCGGATGAACAACTTCTTGCTGTACATGTCCAAGAGCCTTGGTATGCTGATTTCGTTAATTACTTGGTGTCTAATATGTTCCCATCACAATTCACTTATGACCAAAAACGTAAGTTCAAGTCAGATGTGAAACATTACATTTGGGATGATCCTTATCTATGGAAAATTTGCCCGGACAAAATTGTTAGGAGATGTGTTCCGGACCATGAGCAGAGTAGTGTGTTGAGATTTTGTCATGAACTCCAATGTGGGGGTCATTTTAGTGGCCAAAAGACCGCTAGGAAAGTGCTGCAATCGGGTCTTTATTGGCCTACTCTGTTTAAAGATGCTCAAGAGTTTTGCCTTAGATGTGATAGGTGTCAACGGTCCGGGAACATAGGGAAAAGAGATGAGATGCCCTTACAAAGTAATCTTATTGTTGATATATTTGATGTGTGGGGCATTGATTTTATGGGACCCTTTCCCCCGTCCCACGGTTATTTGTACATACTTGTTGCTGTTGATTATGTTTCAAAGTGGGTGGAGGCAATTGCCACCCGAACTAATGATGCTAATGTCGTTTGCAAGTTTGTGTGTGAGAATATTTTCAACAGGTATGGCATGCCACGAGCAATTATCAGTGATCAGGGGACTCACTTCACCAACAAAAGGTTCAATGCAGTTCTGAAAAAGTATGGGGTGGTGCATAAGCTCGCTACAGCATATCATCCCCAAACTTCGGGACAAGTGGAGGTAAGCAATCGGCAAATAAAGGGTGTTCTTGAGAAAACAGTGCGTCCCAACAGGAAAGATTGGGCATTAAAGTTGGGGGATGCATTGTGGGCATACAGAATAGCATACAAAACGCCCATTGGAATGAGTCCGTACCGAATAGTGTATGGGAAAGAATGTCACCTCCCGGTGGAGTTGGAACACAAGTCGTATTGGGCTGTGAGGGAATTAAACATGGATTTGAATGCTGCGGGAGAAAAGAGACTGCTTGCACTTGATGAGATTGAGGAGCTCCGGCAAGATAGTTATGAAAGCGCAAAATTGTATAAAGAGAGGACCAAACGGTACCACGACAAAAATTTGAAGCCCAAATTCATAAGACCGGGTATGAAAGTCCTCCTCTTCAACTCTCGATTGAGGCTTTTTCCGGGCAAGTTAAGTTCTAGGTGGTCGGGACCGTATGAGGTGGTGCATGTGTATCCGCATGGAGCAGTTGAACTCAAAAATCCAAAGGATGGCAATGTGTTTAAAGTCAATGGACACCGTGTGAAACCATATTACGAAGGGGTGTCAATTTTGGAAGATATCAATGAGATTGACGTGATTGAGTTGGTGGACTCGGAGGAGGACACCTAGTTCCGTTGAGGCATAATGTCGAGCTTAACGACTGTAACCAAAGCGCTGATTGGGAGGCAACCCAATGGAGGTAACATTTACTGTTTTCTGTATTTTCATTTTAAGTTTCTTCATCGTTGCATTTGGATTGTCTTGTGTCTTTCGTGGTCTATGCCATGAGGACATAGCATGATTTAAGTGTGGGGGTGGTGATCTTTATAAAAAAAAAAAAAAGAGTCTTCCGCTTTTATTTGTCTTTTATTTCGTAAACGTGTCGAACTACGGTGACCTGAGCCTATTCTTGTGGGTAGTCCGCCCACATTAATGGGGACGTAGGCAACGCAAGTGCGGTCAAAATGTGTGTCCAATGCGACATGCAAAGGGTCTAGCCAAAGACATTAAAAAGGGCGGCTCACCGGGAGACAACCCGGATTTGTATATATATTTGTAAATTTTTCTTTTTCATTAAACTGGTGCTGCTGAAAGGTATTTCTTTTGTTTATTGATGTGCAGGGAAACGTGCGTGGAGGAGCTAAAAAAAAATCCTGGGCCTAAAAAAACAAAAAAAAAAAAAAAAAAAAAAAAAAAAAATTGAAAAATTTGAAAATTGGCCCAGGCAGAGCACGACTCGTGCTCCTGAGCACGAGTGGGAGCACGAGTGGGGGTGATACCCCTTCTACTCAGAACGATTGGAGCTCTGGGGAATGACTCGTGAGCACGAGTGAAAGCAAGGGGCACGACTCGTGCCAAATAGCACGACTCGTGCTAAATTCAGTTTCAAAACAGCAGTTCCCCAAAATTTTTTGTAAACGTGCCCTATTCCCCCTTTTCCCATAAGCACCGCCGCCCACCCCCTTTTCTCTCTCTACCCTAAAATTCAAAAACCCTTCTTCCTCTTTCTAAAAATTCCCTACCCAAATCCAAAATTCTCCATTCCTAATCCTCAAAAATCCCTTCCCCACCATACTTAGCCTATCCTAAACCAAAAATCATCCCCAAAATCCTTCCTTTTTGGTGATTTCTTTGAAGAAAAAAAACTTGGAGCTTTGAAGGGTGAAGTGGGTTTGCTAATTGCTTGGAGTGGTGATAGATTGGAGCAATTTTCTTCGGTGTGTGGTGTTTACATTGTTCTTCTCCATCTTTTCCGACTGTCTTCTCAAGTTCCGGCGAATTTTCCGGCCAAACTCCGGCCAATTTTTCCGGTGAACTCCATTGTTTAAAGGTACAATCTTTTGACCCCTCTTTCGAATTTTCAGTTGCGTTGGGTGTTGATTGGTGGTATTGGAGTAAGGATTGGATTGTGGGGAATATTATTATTGCTTGGATTATTTGTGTTGTTGATTTCATTGAGTGATAATGGGAAGAACAAAAGACAAGGGTAAAGCCATTGAAACTCAACCTAGGAAGAAAAGAAATATTGTGATTGAGGAAACCACCCGCACCCCCGATGATTTCATGGGCTTAACTAAATTGACGGATGCCCAAAAGAATAAATGGAGGAATTTGGCGAATGGAAGGGTTGTCCAAGTGACGAGATTTTTGTGTGAGGATACCTTAAGGAAATTGGGATTACATGGTTTGGTGTCGGGATTATTGAACAACATTGGATTGGGAGGCTTCTTGGGCAAAAGTGCGGGGGTATACAAGCGAGTGACGCTTGAATTTTTGGCTACTATAGAGAGACGCGAGGAGAATGGGGTTTGGAGTGTGCGTTTTAATATCAATGATATTACGAGGGTTATGTCGTATGCTGCAGCTCGAGAGTATTTGGGCGTGAGTGAGCCCCGAGGAGAGTGGTCAGAGAGAGATAGGACCGTTGAGACGTTCTTTTACGAGTTGACAGGGAAGTTTATGCAGAAGCCTTATGTGGTCATGAAATCTCTCTCCCATCCCGCGTGGAAACTCCTTTATAGGGGTTTATCTATGACCTTCTACGCCAATGGGGAGCCGGCGCAGATGAATGCCCTACAGTTTGCGACCATGGAATGTGCCTTACAGTCTAATACTGTGATCCCGGATTGGGTCGATCTGTTTTTCCGGAGGTGTGAGGCGTTGGGAGTCAACGGAAATGGGAACATCCCGGTGGGTGGTATGGTGACTTTGTTAGTGGAGAACTTTGTGCGTAATCATCCTAAATCGGTAGGCAAGATGGAGGGGCCTTTATTCTATGATCGGTTTTTCTTATACCGATATGACTCTTTTGAGAGGATTTCTGGGCAGAATGAGGCATTGACTTTTACCTACGGTGGTGATAGGAGCTTTAGGTGTGCTCCGGGAGTGGTATTTCCTGCTGGCCCATATGCTAGAGATTGGAGGATGCCATTTGTGGCCGATATGACATTGAGGGACATGAGGAGAGATATGGGTGAGAGAGTGAGTGATGATGAGGAAGAGCAGCAGCAAGAGCAGCAGGATGATGATCAGCAAGGTGATGAGGACCATCAGATGAGAGAGCCATTTCAGGCTGGGGCTAGTGGAGGCTTTGCAGGCCATGGGCAGGATCAGTCGAGGATGGCTGGAGCCTTTGATTATTGGGGTGACATGAGAGCATATCTAGATGCTCAATATCAGAGAGAGGCGGAGGAGAGAGAGAGGAGATACAGAGAGGAGTGCGAGGCTCGGGAGGCGCAGAATCTGATGTGGCGCACCCGGTTTGACTATGTGGATAGACGTTGGGATGCTCAGGATGATAGACTAGAGGCGTTGGAGGACAGAGTAGAGACCACGCATAGAATGGTCCAGCAGCAGCAGCTTTGGATACAGCAGCCTGAGCCCAGACAGTTTGAGCCGGTCCCGGACGAGCATTTTCAGGAGATGATACGGAGAGCTGAGAGGAGGAGGCAGCGGCAGGCGGCCCGTGAGGCCCAGTTTCCAGATGGGGGCTTCGGCCCGCGATATTGATGGTACCGTTTCTTATACTCTTCCCTTTTACATTTAAACTGTCCTATTTTTATTTTTGTGCACACATTGAGGACACTGTGGAGTTTAAGTGTGGGGGAAGGGCGGTGCCTGTGTACTGTATGTATATAATTTCCTAAAAAAAAAAAAAAAAAAAAAAAAAAAAAAAAAAGAAAAAAAAAAAAAATAAAAAAAATAGAGTGGCTAAGTGAAAACCCGCAAGGGCACTTAGGCAAAAGGTGAGAATTTGAGTGAAAACATCCTTATTCACCGGCGTGGAGACATAAGGGGGGAGCTAGGAGTTCGGGTAGGAAAATTTTTGAAGATGGAGGTTCGGGAATAGAGGCGTTAGGATAGAAATCCTCGTGCATCTTGGAGTAATAAGGGGGGTTGGAGAAAAGCATGAGGTAAGTTTTTGTTGAGCATTCTTTTTCTTAACATTAACTTTTTATCGAGGGAGTACGTCATGTAGGGTGAGCAAGTGTGGGGGAAAATCTAGGACATTTTAGTTTCCCCCCACTAACATTGTGAGGGCCCTAGTTTGGACGATCATTTTTATCATGGAGTTTGATGTCAAGCTAGGGCCATGATTTTCTTTTGAGGAGTGTTATGGAGACGGAGTTTTGTACACTCCGGTATCATTATATTTGATTAGTATTGGTGGTTAGAGGAGGCTAGGTATCATTTTCTCCCGCACATCTGTTTTAGACCAATTTTAGATTGGAGTTAGGATATTACTCAGGGACGAGTAATGGTCTAAGTGTGGGGGAATTTGATGTGTGGATTTTATACATATTATTTTACCTATGTTTCCGGATTATTTACAATGAGTTTTGATGTATTTAGTTTAGTTTTGATGTATTTGAATGACATTTTGTTATGTGAGGGTGAGTGAGAAAATTATGTACTTTGGGGTTATTTTTGGCTTTTTATGTGTATTTGGTTGTAAAACTTCATGGAGCGTGCAAGTCCATTGTCAGTAGAAAAAGGGCAGTAAATTGGTCAAAGTTCGAGCTCGGGGTCAAACATGGTCAAGGGACGAGGGCCAGGTCAAAGCTGAGTCAAAATGGGGCAATTCTGCATTTGGCACGAGTGGGGAACGACTGAAGAAGAGTGGAGCACGACTTGGGAACGAATGGAGTCAAGCCAATTTCAACCAGCCACTCAGCACGAATGGGAACCTTTGGCACGACTCGTTCTCACGAGTGGAGGCCATGGATATTTCCAGTACAACTACTCAAAGACGATTGGAGGCATGTGGCACGAGTCGTTATCACGACTTGACCGAAGGCACGACTCGTGCCAATTAGCACGACTCGTGCCTGTGCGCGTATCATGACGTCAGCAGAGCAGTTGGCACAGATTTTCAAAGATTTGGTTTCTTTATTTTTCCTGATTTCCTTAGGAGTCAAAGGGGACTATATATTTGTCCTTTAGTTTTTATTATTAGACATCTTTTATTTTAGTTTTCTTGCTTAGGTTTTTCAAGGATTCAAGCTTTTATTTTCAAGGTTTTTGCAAGGATTTCAGGTTTGATGTTTTGTGATGTTTATCCGGAACATGAGTGGCTAATTTCTTAGTAGTTCACGGATTGGTGTAGCCCGAATTTGAACTTTATGCTATATATTTAAGTTTCATTTAATTGTGGAGTTAGTTCATTCTAGTATTCTTAATTTTTATTTGGTACAAGTCCTGCACTTGCGTGGGGAATTGTGCATGAACACTGTTAGGATGATTAGACTCGATTGATGATCTTGCGTGAATCGATTGAGGCTAGGTTTCATTAATTCTTTGGTGCTTAATAAATTGAGTTGTTGTCAATTTGATCTTGCGTGATAATTGATAACTATTCAATAAAAGAATTGCAATCCGGCAATCGAACCGTCCCAATTCTTACAAAAGCGAAGAAACCCTAAACCCAATTAATATTTTATCATTCAAAAGGGCATAAAGGGATAATATGTGGTGAACCTAATCCGTGGGCTAGTTGTTAAATCCTTGAATTTCGTTTGCTAGCTTGCTTAATTGTTATTTGAGTTGCTTAATTGTTTTAATTTTCTTTCGTTAATTAGTTTTAATAAATCAACTCAAAAACCCCATTTTGTTACTCTTTTGCATTAATTAAATTTACTTGTTAAAACCAACGAGTCTCTGTGGTTCGACCCCTGCTAGTGCATATTACTACACCGGTAGTGAGTCCACTTGCTCGGATTTTATTACTAGAGGAATTTTTCTCCATCATATACCCTACATGGTATATGGTATAGGGTACACCCTATACCCTACAGGGTATAGGGTATAGGGTACACCCTATACCCTATAGGGTATTATAGGGTATACCATATAGGGTATAGGGTATACCCTATAGGGTATAGGGTATATCCTATACCCTATAGGGTATACCCTATAGGATATAGGGTATAGGGTATAGGGTATACCCTATAGGGTATAGGGTACCCTATACCCTATACCATGTAGGGTATACCCTATACCCTATATCCTATAGGGTGGTACCCTATACCCTATACCCTATAGGGTATACCCTATAGGTTTTGGCCATCCCTACTACTATGCAGTCTATAACTTTTCACACATATTAAAAAAAAAATCGTTAGAAAATTTTCACATATTATTTAACGGATGATGTTTTTGAACACAAATACTTTCGTTGTTGTTTTAATGAAAATTAAATGAAAATTAATATGCATGTTGTGTTAGTTTGAAAAAGGTTTGAAAGGGATATTACTATATTAATGTTAGACCAAAATCTATCTATATATTAAAGCAGGTCATCCAAGGAACAGTAATAGCGCCAAAAATTTCGCCAAAATTTTAAGGGCAATTTAGTCATTTCCTTTCAGGACATAGTTGAAGATATACTACGCAAATTACACGTGGCAGGTCATGATTGGGAGAAAAATGACGCGTGCAATATACGCGTCGACAGAGGCGCGTGTATGCAGACGGATTTTTTTTTTTTTAAATGGGACACCGTGTAGCGAGTTTAACCGGTCACAAGGATTGATTGTGACAAGGATCGGTAAATCATTAACATGATGACCGGTCAATATTATTGAATGACCGATATCAATCCTTGACATGGTGATTGGTCACACACACATTATTTAACCGATAAGAATCGGTAAGACAAGGCAATAAAGAATCGGTAAGCCAGACATTGAGAATCGGTAATCAGCCTAGCCTGTGGCATTAACCATGGGTCACACACTCACACGTGACGAGTTTAACCTGTAGCTGACCGATCCAAACATATTTGTAGATGACTGATCCAAACCTGTAGCTGACCGATCCAAACATTGTTGAACCTGACCGATCCAAACATTGTTGTAGCTTACCGATCCAAACCTGTAGCTTACCGATCCAAACATTGTTGACAGTTGTAACTGACCAATCCAAAAACAAGGTTGTGCCCACAATGGATACAAACCAAATGGTACAAACTTCGTCTCACTTTAAATTCTAAAATAATTATTATTAATAAAAAAAATTAAATAAAAATATTATTTTTTTATCTCAAATAAATATTTTAAAAAATATAATTCTATAAAAATTATAATCTTCATTTCAAAAATAAATATTATTTTCGACTCAAAATGAATAACCAAAAAATAATACTACATTTTTTGTCCAAAAAAATGAACATTACTTTCTTCATCCCAATGAATATTTTTAAAAAATAATACTGCTTCATTTGCCTCAAAAATTAATGTTTGTAATGTTAGTGCTTTTATATTTCTTAAATACAATAACATGCTTTTATATTTTTTGAAGTAGTATTGTCTTCTTTATCCCACATGAGATTCGTAATAAAAATTTTGGAGATAAATTGAAGATATTTTGAGAAAAGTCAGGGACATTTTAGTAATTTCACGTTGTGGTAAAATTGAAGATATTTTGAGAAAAATTGACGTGGCAAACTATGAGTGGGAAATAAATTGGCGCGTGTTGTTCACACGCAGGAAAAGGCCCGTGTACACAGCCGGAGAAGGAGGGATATCTCAATTCCCACATCGATAGAAAAAGAAAGTGAAATGGCATTGCCTTGGTATATAATGAGGCCTTGGCCAAGGTTAGCACAATCATTCGGCAGTGGCATTGCTAGAATTGGCCGAGCTTGGTCGTGGCCTTGGATTTTTTCAAAAAATAATTTTGTTAAAAATTTATTTTAAAAATCTAATTTGAAAAATTAAAAAATATTAAAAACGGTTAAAAGCGGAAGTATAGCAGGTAAACCGATCGGTTAAGGTGGTTAACCGACCCGATTAACCTCCCTTAACCGATCCATGTCTTGAATAATTCCAGTTTAAAAATCTAAGGGTTGGTATATTTTAAAAATCTAATTTTAAAAATATTTAAAATGGAATTATTTTTTTATCATGAGCCGTTTAACCTGGCCACAAGGCTCGATTGTGACAAGGATCCGTAAATCAAGGGTCGGTAAATCATTAACATGGTGACCGGTCAATAATAAGTGGATGACTGATCCAAATCAGGCCACAACCCACAACCGATCCAAACCTACCAAGGCCACAATCGGTCCGCCACAACCCACAACCGATCCAAATACAAACCAATGCCACAATTGGTCAAACACAAACCAAGGACTCCATCGGTTAGCCACTCCATCGGTCAAACACAAACTAAGGACTCCTTCATCTCAATAAATATTTTAAAAATTTATAATACATTACAAACATTAATTTTATAGACAAATGAATCAGTATTATTTTTTTAAATATTCATTGGGATGAAGAAAGTAATGTTCATTTTTTTGGACAAAAAATGTAGTATTATTTTTTGGTTATTCATTGAGTCGAAAGTAATATTTATTTTTGAAATGAAGATTATAATTTTTTATAAAAGTATATTTTTAAAGTATTTATTTGAGATGAAAAAAATAATATTTATTTTTAATTTTCTTTATTAATAATAATTATTTTATAATTTAAAGTGAGACGGAGTTTGGACCACTTTGATTTGATTTGCATCAGTTGTGTGTGGGTTGTGGCTGTGGCATGATTTGGAATACTTTGGATCGGTCAATGGTTTGATTTGCAAAGGCCACAATATATTTAACACAAACCAAGGACTACATCATCAGTAAACCACTCCATCGGTTTGTTCCATCAGTAAACCACTCAATCGGTTTGTTCCATCAGTAAACCAAGGACTTCATCAGTAAATCAAGGACTTCATCGGTCAGCCACTTCATCGGTCAAACACAAACCATCGCCACAATCGGTCACCCACTTCCTAACAAATCAAATCAAAGTGCAATCTCCGTCTCACTTTAAATTACAAAATAATAATTATTAATAAAGAAAACTAAATAAAAATATTATTTTTTCCATCTCAAATAAATACTTTAAAAAATATACTTTTATAAAAAATTATAATCTTTATTTCAAAAATAAATATTACTTTCGACTCAAAATGAATAACCAAAAAATAATACTACATTTTTTGTCCAAAAAATGAACATTACTTTCTTCATCCCAATGAATATTTAAAAAAAATAATACTGCTTCATTTGCCTCAAAAATTAATGTTTGTAATTTTAGTGCCTTCGTTTCAATATATGACATTATTTTTTTAAACAAATGAAGTAATATTTTATAAAATATTTATTGAGACGAAGATAGTAATTTATTTTTTTAGACGATTTAGTATTCTTTTGTAAAAATTAATGTTTATAATATTAGTGTCTTCGTCTCAGAAAATGAATATTAATTTTTGAGACAAGTAAAGTAGTATTCTTTTTTAAAATCTTCATTGAGACAAAGGAAGCAATTTTTTTTTGGTATAGAAAATAGTATTAATTTTGGGACGAAAGTAATATTCATTTTTGAATTGAAGGATTTTTTTTTCTTAAAATGTAGAATTTTTTTCTATGTCAAAAAAAATTGAATATGGCTCCCTTCGTCTCAATGAACATTTAAAAAAAGAATACTACTTTATTCGTCTAAAAAATTAATGTCATCTTAATGTCATATTTTGATACGAATGCACTAACAATACAAACATTAATTTTAGAGGCGAATGAAGTAGTATTAATTTTTAAAATATTCATTGGGCTGAAGGAAGTAATGCTCATTTTTTTGGATAAAAAATGTAGTACTATTTTTTGGTTATTTATTTTAAGTCGAAAGTAATATTTATTTTTTAAAATGAATAATATAATTTTTTATAGAAGTATATTTTTTAAAGTATTTATTTCAGATGAAAAAAATAATATTTCTATTTAGTTTTTTTTATTAATAATTATTATTTTGTAATTTAAAGTAAAAATCGGTTGTGGCCCTGTTTGGATCGGTTGTGGCCTGCTTTGGTAATTTGAACTCGCTATGTAGCGAGTTCAAATTTTTTTTTTCTTAAAAAGTTGATTTTTTTTCTATCTAAAAAAAATGAATATGGCTTTCTTCGTCTCATTGAACATTTGAAAAAAGAATACTACTTTATTCGTCTAAAAAATTAATGACATCTTAATGTCATATTTTGAGACAAATGTACTAACATTACAAACATTGATTTTAGAGGCGAATGAAGTAGTAATAATTTTTAAAATATTCATTGGCATGAAGGAAGTAATGCTCTTTTTTTTTTTATAAAAAATGTAGTATTATTTTTTGATTATTCATTTTGAGTCGAAAGTAATATTTATTTTTGATATGAATAATATAATTTTTTATAGAAGTATATTTTTTAAAGTATTTATTTGAGATGAAAAAAATAATATTTCTATTTAATTTTATTTATTAATAATTATTATTTTGTAATTTAAAGTGAGTCGGAGTTTGTATCTTGATTTGATGGTCTTAAAATATTGATTTGTGATGATGATAAGCCCTACCAATCTGATCTATATACTGATAATGTAGTGTTTAAGGAAATTTTTCATAATGTATAAATCTACGTATTTCACTTTTTTATTGTATTTCTTCACTTTTTATCTTAGAGTAACATGCAATGATCCGTGCATCGCACGGGAGTAAAACTAGTACTAAGAAAGCAATCACGTAGTCAATTTGTCCGCATTCCTTATTTCTCTCTCCGTTTGCGTATGTAACACAAATGTTATAAATTACGTCATTGCGCTTACGCATAGGCTTATTACCTTATTCAATTACCAATATGAGAAATATTAAGTTGCAAATAATTTGTTATAAGATTGTGGATGAGATTCTTCCATTGGCATTATATCATGTGGTTTGGGGATTCACAAGTGGGATAGCCAATCAGTACTACGAATAAGGATAATTTGTTTTTTGAAGATTAAAATATGTCGTTTTTTGTAATTTTTTTTAAAAAATAAAAATAGTGAAAATATAGAGAAAAACGCAATTTTTCTATTTATTAGAAAAATTGTGTTGTGTTGTAAATGCATGGTGATATTTTTATAAATAAGATTACTTTTTGAATAACGGCTAACTTTTGTATTTAGATATGATTTTAATATTTTAGTTATGTACTCAATGAAGACAAGGACTCTTAAATTGATAAGAAAAGAAGAATTCTTTTAATAAAAGATTGAAAGATTCCTTGTTGAAAAAAGATTATTCTCCCTATATAAATAGACTGCTCCTCTCATTGTTGATCACGTTATTTTAAAAAGAGAAAATGAAATTTATATACTCTCTCCGTCCCAATAAGAGCTTTCCTTTTTGCCATTTTGAGTGTCCCGCTAATAGCTTTCACTTTCCTTTTTTGGCAAAGAAATTTTTACTATTTTCTCCACTCATTCTCTCTCCTCATTATTTTAATACTCACAACACTATTATAATTTACTATTCCCTCCACTCATTCTCTCTCCTATTTTCAAATTACACTCACAACATCTTTACTTCCCTCCCATTTTCTTAATTTGCGTAATTTTTAAAAAAGTGGAAGTAATTGTTGGGACGGAGGGAGTATTTCCTTGATTCCTTTTTCTATGTTAGCTAGATTCCTTTTTCTATGTTAGCTAGGTAGCTCATACTTGGCTTTCAATGAAATTAAATATGCATTCATACTTTTTCAATTTTTCTTCCATTTCCAACATTCTGTCCCCAGACTCCCCACCCATCTCATCTTCTTCCTTTCTCCAACACAAACAACCCTTTCCTTCTTCTAAGGCTGTTCCCAATATTTTACTAACTTATTCAACCGTAATATTTTATCTCCCCTTTTCATAATAATATCTACTTTTCTCCGCTATAAATCAGATTTGTCTTGGTTAATCAGATGGTTATTTGACCAATGATTTTATGAATGTCTAGATATATCCGCGCAATTCTAAAAAAAGCTTATTGATAAGATTTCTATTGCACAAGAATAACAATTTTTAAAATTACAAAAAATATCTAGATATTCAAAAAAATCATTTGCCAACGACCCGCACAACGACCACCAAAGGCGCAGAGTGGACGCGAGGGAGTATATATAAAAGGAAGATTGTCGTAATTCTTTGACCATTGAAGGGCATTTTGGACATTTCATATCGTGGCAAAAGTGCAAATAACAAGGCCAAAAATCCACATGGCAATCTGTTATTGGGCGAATTTTTTTTTAAATCAATTTGGACTAGTGTCGGCCAGTTGATGAAGGGCATTTCAGACATTTTCATGGCGCCCTTTGATTGGCCGGATGAATTTCATTTTTTTTTAAATCCTATTTCTTTGACCTCAATTATTTTATAATAAATTAAATTTTTTTAAAAAAAAATTACACTAAAATTTATAATTTTTTTTCTCTTTAAATAAAGATTTTTTTCATTTGATTTGGACACTAAAAAAAAAAATTCTCTTTTTTAAATATAAATTTCTTAATTATCCTTTGTTAATTTTCCTTTCTAATTTTTAATATCTTTTTAGTGAAAAGTAATTAAGTGTGAAATATTTTATTTAATTATAAATGATAATAATATTAATAATTTTACTAATCTTAAAAATAAAGAATATAAAATTAAATAAAAAGTGGTGGGGTATAGGATTATTAGTTGGATGGGGTAATATGGTTATTGGGTTTATTTTATTTCGATACATCAAACAATTTATTTAATTTTTTTAAAAAAAAAAACTTTGAAGCATAGTAAATAAAGTATTAATAAATTTGTTGAATTTTCTATCCATATCATAAAATTGTGTATTTATAAAAACGAATATCGGGAAAGATGGCCATCATTTTTAAAATTTTGATTGAAGTGTAAGTCATTTCATATTGTGGCATAACTAAAAATAGGAGAAGCAAATTTGACGTGGCAGGTCGTGATAGGGTGAAAATTTGGCGTGTGTCGTACACGCGCCGACCGAGGCGCGTGTGTGTACGCAGAGATATTTTCCCTTTTTTTTTATTGGGCCAATTGGCGGCGGTTCATTGGCTTATTGGATTTCAAATTTTTTTATTTTTCCATTTCTTTGACTTCAATTATTTTATAATAAATTAATTTTTTTAATTATTTTACACCAAAATTCATATAAAAAAATTCTCTATAAATAGAGACTATTTCCATTTGATTTGGACACAAAAAAAAAAAAAAAAAAAACCTTTTTTTTAAATATAAATTTCTTAATTATCCTTTGTTAATTTTCCTTTCTAATTTTTCAATATGTTTTTAGTGAAAAGTAATTAAGTGTGAAGTATTGTTTTTTAATTATAAATGATAATAATATTAATAATTTTACTAAGCATAAAAATAAATAATATAAAATTAAATAAAAGTGGTGGGGTATATGATGATTAGTTGGATGGGGTAATATGGTTATTGGTTAATTTAGTTCGATACATCAAACAATTTTTTTTTTTTTTAAACTTTGAAGCATAGTAAATAAAGTATTAATAAATTTGTCGAATTTTCTATCCATGTCAAAAAATTGTGTATTAATAAAAACGAATATCGAGCAAGACGACCTCCTAAATAATAGATTATTTTTTATTTTTTTGAGATAATAAATTTTTGTCAAAAGTATGTACGTAAAATTATAGGACAAATATAAAAAGTATATATAGGTAATTTATGAATATTAATTATACATTTAGCTAATGTTTTAGAAGTATAATATATTTATAAAAATATGTCTTAATTCTCACGTGAAAATTAAGAAATAAAAAAATCAAACATGGATGTAAAAGAATAACACTCTTTATTGTTTATATAAAAAATGAAAATTAATTAGATATTTTGGGATGTAGGAAATAGTACTACTATATTAAATATATTTTTGGTTGAAAAGTGGCGCATGTCATACACACACGTATAGAAGCGCGTGTATGCAGGAGATTTTTTTTAATGGGACACTTGGTGTTCGTTCATTGGTCGATTGAATTTCAGATTTTTTTATCCGATTTCTTTACCATCTAAAAAAATTAATACAAATTAATAAAAATTCAATTTAAAAATTAAAATTTCAAAATTAAACACTAAAAATATAAAATAAAAATTAAACTTAAACTTAAAAATTAAAATTAAAACTAAAAAAACAAGAGTTTTTTGTAATATTCAGGTAGTTTTTTTTGTAACAATCAACTTGTGTGGATTTTTTTTTTCTTTTTAATATCCATCTTTTAAAACTTCTTTTTGGTAAATGCCCTTAAGACTTATACAATTTTTACTTTCAAAAAATTGTTTATTTCTTAGTTTAATGACTACTTTATTAGATTATATTTACATCTGATCAATGTATCATTATTGTCTGTAAAAATATATTTTAAATTGTACGATATATTGTATATTTTTCATTTCAAGATATTTGTATTATTGTTTTCCTTTTATGCTATGACTATTAATAAAAGTCAAAGGTCAATATTTATTTATTGTTGACCTCCTTTTAAATCGATACTATGTTATTTGTCGTTGTCAATTATATTTCCTATTAACGAGAGTTCACAATCCCGATGGTCCGAATATATTGATATGTAATGATGATCTTCCTTCCTCTTTCGATAGTTGCACCGACAATGTTGTCTTTTAAAGATATGTTTCACAATGTATAAAAATATTTCTCTCATTTACTCAATTTATTTAATTTTCGTCTTTTTAAGCATCAATAACTCCCGTGCATCGCACGGATATAACACTAGATTTATTTTAGTGACCTTCAATCTGATATTTGTACTGACAAGATAGTGGTAATTAAAGGGACTTTGAAGGGTATTTTTAGTCATTTCACATTGTGGCAAAATTGCAAATAACCCAGCTGAAAATAAACGTGGCAGGCTGTCATTTCTAGAAATGGCGCGTTCCGTACACGTGTCGGATTGTGGTAACCGAAATCGGATCCGTGGTAAGCAAGGGTCAGTTAAGGTTTACCCTTTTGCCAAATCAGAACCGGCAGTTCCAAATCGGAACCGGGCTCGGAATCGGTTTTGGTCATCCCTACTACTATGTAGTCTATAACTTTTCACACATATTAAAAAAAAATTCGTTAGAAAAATTTTCACATATTATTTAATGGATGATGTTTTTGAACACAAATATTTTCGTTGTTTTAATGAAAATTTAATGAAAATTAATATGCATGTTGTGTTAGTTTGAAAAAGGTTTGAAAGGGATATTACTATATTAATGTTAGACCAAAATACTAAGAAAGCAATCACGTAGTCAATTTGTCCGCATTTCTTCTCTCTCTCTCTGTTTGCGTATGTAACACAAATGTTATAAATTACGTCATTGCGCTTACGCATAGGCTTATTACCTTATTCAATTACCAATATGAGAAATATTAAGTTGCAAATAATTTGTTATAAGATTGTGGATGAGATTCTTCCATTGGCATTATATCATGTGGTTTGGGGATTCACAAGTGGGATAGCCAATCAGTACTACGAATAAGGATAATTTGTTTTTTGAAGATTAAAATATGTCGTTTTTTGTAATTTTTTTTAAAAAATAAAAATAGTGAAAATATAGAGAAAAACGCAATTTTTCTATTTATTAGAAAAATTGTGTTGTGTTGTAAATGCATGGTGATATTTTTATAAATAAGATTACTTTTTGAATAACGGCTAACTTTTGTATTTAGATATGATTTTAATATTTTAGGTATGTACTCAATGAAGGCAAGGACTCTTAAATTGATAAGGAAAAAAGAATTCTTTTAAGAAAAGATTGAAAGATTCCTTGTTGAAAAAAGATTGTTCTTCCTATATAAATAGACTGCTACTCTCATTGTTGATCACGTTTTTTTAAAGAGAGAAAATGAAATTTATATATTTACTTGATTCCTTTTTCTATGTTAGCTAGATTCCTTTTTCTATGTTAGTTAGGTGTCTCAGACTTGGCTTTCAATGAAATTAATATGCATTCAAATCGAGAGAGGCCCATAAACTAAAAAACAGCAAGAAACTTCTATGTTAGCTAGGTGCCTCATACTTGGCTTTCAATGAAATTAAATACTTCTTCCATCCCATAACAAGCGACACAGTTACTGTTCTGTACGGAAATTAAGGAAAAAGTGAAAAGATTGATGTGTTGTGAGTATAGATAGTTGAGTAGGAAAGAGAATGAGTGGAGAGAATAGTAAATTATAATGGTGTTGTGACTATTAAAATAATGTAGGAGAGAGAATGAGTCGAGGAAATAGTAAAGATTCTTTACCATTTTAGAAAGTGTGACTAATCAGTGAAATGCCCAAAATAGCAAAGTGTGTCACTTGTTATGGGACGAAGGGAGTACTGCATTCATACTTTTTCAATTTTTCTTCCATTTCCAACATTCTGTCCCCAGACTCCCCACTCATCTCATCTTCTTCCTTTCTCCAACACAAACAACCCTTTCCCTCTTCTAAGGCTGTTCCCAATATTTTACTAACTGATTCAACCGTAATATTTGATCTCCCCTTTTCGTAATAATCTCTATATATATAAAAATATATAAAAGGAAGATTGTCGTAATTCTTTGGCCATTGAAGGGCATTTTGGACATTTCATATCGTGGCAAAAGTGCAATAACAAGGCCAAAAATCCACATGGCAATCTGTTATTGGGCGAATTTTTTTTTTTAATCAATTTGGACTAGTGTCGGCCAGTTGATGAAGGGCATTTCAGATATTTTCATGGCGCGTGTTAAGGCACGTTAATGCAGTTGTTTTTTTTTTTTATTTCGACACGTGACGCCCTTTGATTGGCTGGATGAATTTCATATTTTTTTTAAATCCTATTTCTTTGACCTCAATTATTTTATAATAAATTATTTTTTTTAAAAAAAAAATTACACCAAAATTCATAATTTTTTTCTCTTTAAATAGAGACTTTTTTCATTTGATTTGGACACAGAAAAAAATCTTCTTTTTTAAATATAAATTTCTTAATTATCCTTTGTTAATTTTTCTTTCTAATTTTTAATATCTTTTTAGTGAAAAGTAATTAAGTGGTAAATATTTTATTTAATTATAAATGATAATAATATTAATAATTTTACTAATTTTAAAAATAAAGAATATAAAATTAAATAAAAAGTGGTGGGGTATAGGATTATTAGTTGGATGGGGTAATATGGTTATTGAGTTTATTTTATTTCGATACATCAAACAATTTATTTAATTTTTATTTTTTTTAAAAAAAAACTTTGAAGCATAGTAAATAAAGTATTAATAAATTTGTTGAATTTTCTATCCTTCTCAAAAAAATTGTGTATTTATAAAAACGAATATCGGGAAAGATGGCCATCATTTTTAAAATTTTGATTGGAGTGTAAGTCATTTCATATTGTGGCATAACTAAAAATAGGTAAAGCAAATTTGACGTGGCAGGTCGTGATAGGGTGAACATTTGGCGCGTGTCGTACACGCGTCGACCGAGGCGCGTGTACGCAGAGATATTTTCCCTTTTTTTTTTGTTGGGCCACTTGGCGGCGTTTCATTGGCTTATTGGATTTCGAATTTTTTTATTTCCCCATTTCTTTGACTTCAATTATTTTATAATAAATTAATTTTTTTTAATTTTTTTACACCAAAATTCATTTAAAAAAAATCTCTATAAATAGAGACTATTTCCATATTATTTGGACACAGAAAAAAAAAACCTTTTTTTTTAAATATAAATTTCTTAATTATCCTTTGTTAATTTTCCTTTCTAATTTTTCAATATCTTTTTAGTGAAAAGTAATTAAGTGTGAAGTATTTTTTTTAATTATAAATGATAATAATATTAATAATTTTAGTAATCATAAAAATAAATAATATAAAATTAAATAAAAGTGGTGGGGTATATGATGATTAGTTGGATGGGGTAATATGGTTATTGAGTTTATTTTAGTTCGATACATCAAACAATTTATTTATTTTTTTAAAAAAAAACTTTGAAGCATAGTAAATAAAGTATTAATAAATTTGTCGAATTTTCTATCCGTCTCAAAAAATTGTGTATTAATAAAAACGAATATCGGGCAAGACGACCACCTAAATAATAGATTATTTTTTAATTTTTTGAGATAATAAATTTTTGTCAAAAGTACGTACGTAAAATTATAGGACAAATATAAAAAGTATATATAGGTAATTTATGAATATTAATTATACATTTAGCTAATGTTTTAGAAGTATAATATATTTATAAAAATATGTCTTAACTCTCACGTGAAAATTAAGAAATAAATAAATCAAACATGGATGTAAAAGAATAACACTCTTTATTGTTTATTTAAAAAATGAAAATTAATTATATATTTTGGGATGTAGGAAATAGTACTACTATATTAAATATATATTTTTGGCTGAAAAGTGGCGCATGTCATATACGCGTGTATAGAAGCGCGTGTATGCAGGAGATTTTTTTTAATGGGACACTTGGCGTCCATTCATTGGCCGATTGAATTTCAGATTTTTTTTATCCGATTTCTTTAACATCTAAAAAAAAAAAAAATTAATACAAATTCAATTAAAAATTAAAATTTAAAATTTAAAATTTAAAAATTAAACAATAAAAATATGAAATAAAAATTAAACTTAAACTTAAAAATTAAAATTAAAACTAAAAAAACAAGAGTTTTTTGTAATATTCAGGGATTTTTTTTGTAACAATCAACTTATGTGGATTTTTTTTTTCTTTTTAATATCCATCTTTTAAAACTTCTTTTTGGTAAATGCCCTTAAGACTTATACAATTTTTACTTTCAAAAAACTGTTTATTTCTTAGTTTAATGACTACTTTATTAGATTGTATTTACATCTGATCAATGTCTCATTATTGTCTGTAAAAATATATTTTAAATTGTACGATATATTGTATATTTTTCATTTCAAGATATTTGTATTATTGTTTTCCTTTTATGCTATGACTATTAATAAAAGTCAAAGGTCAATATTTATTTATTGTTGACCTCCTTTTAAATCGATACTATGTCATTTGTCGTTGTCAATTATATTTCCTATTAACGAGAGTTCACAATTCCGATGGTCCGAATATATTGATATGTAATGATGATCTTCCTTCCTCTTTCGATAGTTGCACCGACAATGTTGTCTTTTAAAGATATGTTTCACAATGTATAAAAATATTTCTCTCATTTACTCGGTTTATTTAATTTTCGTCTTTTTAAGCATCAATAACTCCCGTGCATCGCACGGATGTAACACTAGATTTATTTTAGTGACCTTCAATCTGATATTTGTACTGACAAGATAGTGGTAATTAAAGGGACTTTGAAGGGCATTTTAGTCATTTCACATTGTGGCAAAATTGTAAATAACCCGACTGAAAATAAACGTGGCAGGCTGTCATTTCTAGAAATGGCGCGTTCCATACACGTGTCGACAAAGGCATGTGTACGCAGGAGGATTTTTTTTTTTCATTTCGGACATGTGTCAACCGTTCATTTAAGGGCAATTTCGGCATTTCCCTTCATGCCAGATTTGAATTTTTATAAACAAAATCATTATGTATTTATAAAGTATATAGGGTTATTTAATATATATATATATATATATATATACATATATTTTTAATGTTAGAAACATGTGTTGCCATGTCTGTTGTCCCGTGTGTCACCATACCAGTTGTGAGGCCCCTCCCAGACTCGGGACCTATAGACTCGTGCCCCAAGCTGGAGGGTCTCAAACCTTCCATTTAAAAAAAACTTTTTGTTCAAATAACTTGGAAGTACGAATAAACTTTACCAAAATCAACATAACCTCTCCACCTGGAGGCGGTATATAAACCAAGTTTCAAAACCATAACCTGTTTTAGTTACAAACACTACAAATATAAAGGCTTACAAAAGTCAACTTTGAAAGAAAACCAATCCCATATTTACTTACAACATAAACACACTGGAAATATTTTATAAAAGTTTTATATACAAATCTCCCCAAGCGAATAACATCCACCACCTACTCCCAACTCCCAAACCAAAACATACCCTGACAACCCAAAAGTATGAGATCCAAACTCCTTTCCGGCCTCACTGGTCTGGTGCTCCTGTCTCAGCGAGATCTAAAACAGTAAAGGGAGAAGGGGAGAGAATAAATCTCAATAAGCTATTATGGATGCAACAATATGTCATATAACATGCAACTCATAAACAAGTTGCTCATAATCACGTTGGTAAAGCAGTAAACACATTACGTTACCTCTTTTTACCTTTTCCTTCTGAATAATAAGTCGTACAACGGCGGGAGTAAACTCCACTCATTTGTTAACTGCTTAGGCATATTCACGTCTTATAAGACTCCTAATGCGGAGAAACATATAAGACTCCCAGCTATCTGTAAGGCTTTTGGCTCGATACAGAAGCGGCAACCCCAGTCTGTGGCCACAGAGGGGGAGAGGTCACAAGTATAATGTAATCTGAGCACCTTATGGAACAATTTCTCATAAGTGATCGTATTCAATTATAGCCACAATGATCAGCTGATATAACCCATTCAAGCACATAATAGATACTTGAAAATAAATTCACACTTTGGGATATCAAAACATAACATGGTACTATTACTCATGTTAAAACATCACAATAATGTAACATATATTTAAACACTATTGAATAACAAAATCCAACAACATGGTATTAACACTCATGTTCAAACCAATGAAGTAGTGCAACGATTTTGGGTACTGAGATGTCCCTATTTCCAGTCTCCCGCCCCCCCCCCCATCCCCACCGATTTGGTACTGTATTTTGATTTTTAGATTTATAGTTTTAGTTGTATCAATTGTTATATCGGGTACAAAAAAAATATTATAATTGATATTTACCATTATTTTTTTTATTATTTATTGCATTAATAGAGGCGGAAATTTCCGTCGCTGAGTTAATTTATTTTAATTTAAATTTTATTTCAGCGACGGAATATTTCGCCGGTGATAAAAAAATTTAATTAAAATAAATTAACTCAGCGACGGAAGTTTCCGCCGGTGATTTAATTTATTTTTATTTAATTTTTATTTTACTGGCGAAACATTCTGTCGTTGAAATAAATACAACAACAACAACAACAACAAAGCCTTAGTCCCAAAATAATTTGGGGTCGGCTAACATGAATCCTCATATGTTATCGTGAAAAAAATAAATAAAAAATTAAATTAAATTAAATTAAAAAATAAATAAATAAATAAATAAATAAATAAATAAATAAAATAATAATAATAAATAAAAATAAACAAATAAACAAATCAACCCCCCACATGGATTTTTGCCCTCCACTCCGGCCTCTTCAACACCAGGAAATTTTCGCCGCTGAGTTAATTTATTTTATTTTAATATTTATTTCAGTGACGGAATATTCCGCCAGTGAAATAAAAATTAAATAAAAATAAATTAAATCATCGGCGGAAATTTCCGTCGCTGAAATCATAATTTAATTAAATTATGATTTCCATATTCAATGAAAAGATACTAGGATATACTTTGATGGGTACGAGAAAGAGTTATAAGCAAGGGTAAAATGCAATGTAATATACTAAATGCCTACAAATATAGAGGGGTGGGCGAATTGCACCGTACTGTCTCCAAGTGTACATGTTGTTGCAATGTGGGTCCCAAAGTTCCAAAAAAGTTCCGTTAATGGATTTGGAAGAAAAACTTAAATGAGATTCTTTCAAGATTGCAGTGTCCTCCTTTCAAGATTTTCCTCCTAAGTTGTTTAACTCATTACCTCCGGAATCCATTTCCATCTATACGTTTCTTTCCGAGTTGCAACATTCAGCTTGACTTGCTCATTAATGGATGACGGGTTTCAAAGGATGAGCTCTCAGTTCGGAGAGTTGCAAGTTAGCATCCAATTCTTCATCAACTTCCCCAACAATGCTTCTACATTAACAGAATGGTAGAAGAAATGACATTAGAGTATCAATATATTTGTCTTTTAAAATTAAACACTCCCTCCGTCCCAAATTGAATTTGGTTTGGATCAAGAGCAAATTTGAAAATTGTTTGTTCATTCATTTTGGGACAGAGGTAGAAGATTCGAGAAGAACTTACATGTTATCACCCCTTATGATGTACAGCCCTAGTACAAGCTGTTGGACACCTTCCTGCACGAAAATAAAGCATTCACTAAGGTCAAAGGAGAAATAAAGAGTAATGACTTG
>JAFEMH010005225.1:0-47500 GCA_022495995.1 Adenophora triphylla var. japonica | reverse complement strand
TCCGACCTCCTTGCCCTCATAGATCTTCTTAAAGTGGATCAACATTATCTGAGGAGCGGGATCATGTTGCTCGAAGGGTTCAACATTTTCATGTATTTGTTGAACTTCATCTATTATTGGATTAGGATCGGCTTGTGGTGCCTCTTGAGCGGTTCTTGAACACGTGTTTGTTCTTGAGGAGTGTTGTTAACAATAATGACCGGTTCATCACTTGAAGTGGTACGCTGAGCATCAGAATGATCTTTCCTTTGATCAATGTCCAAGGATCGATCGCTCCCATTGATCAAGTCATTCTCAAGAAATTTTGCATTTCTTGATTCCACAAACCTAATCTTGTGAGATGGACAATAAAATCTATATCCCTTAGACCTTTCGGCATATCCAACAAAATATCCACTTATGGTCCTTGGGTCCAACTTCTTTTCTTGTGGATTATAGATTCTCACTTCGGACGGACATCCCCAAACACGTACATGTTGCAACCGGGTTTCCAACCTTTGAATATCTCAAAAGGCGTTTTGGAACGGCCTTGGTTGGAACTCGGTTTAATATGTACGTGGCCGTCTTAAGTGCTTCGCTCCACAAGGATCGAGGAAGTTTGGAGCTTTCAATCATGCTTCGCGCCATGTCCAATAATGTCCGATTTCTTCTTTCGGCTACTCCATTTTGTTGTGGAGTACGGCATGGTATATTACTGAAACTATACCATTCTCTCGAAGAAATCTCGCAAATGGACCAGTGCTTGTCCATTTTCAGTATATCTACCATAGTACTCTCCACCTCTATACGATCTCACGATCTTAATTTGCTTGCCGCATTGTTTCTCTACTTACGCTTTAAACACCTTAAAAGCATCGGTTGCTTCATTCTTATTGTTAGCGGTAGAGATACATATATCGCGAGTAATCATCTATGAATGAGACAATGTACTTGTCACAATATGCATCCATGCGGACTACAAATATACGTATGTATGATTTCCAATAAATCGAGCTTCTTCGACACCCTTTTTTGGCTTATTTGACATGTCAGTCTGCTTACCCTTAATGCAGGCTATACACGTCTCAAAGTCTGTAAAGTCTAAAGTACTAAGTACTCCATCGTTTACCAACTTTTTAATTCTATTAATGGAGATATGTCCCAATCTCTGGTGCCACAACATAGAAGAATCGTCATTCATAACACATCTTTTGGTACCAATATGAACGTGCATAGATGAGTGGTCATCATCATTTCTCAAATTTAAGTTAAAAAGACCATTAGACAAAATACCATTTCCAATAACATTAGATTTGAAAATTAAATCAAAACCACTTTCTAAAAAGTTAAAGGAATAACCATCTGATACAAGTCTAGAAACGGAAATTAAATTCCTAGAAAAACTGGGAATATAAAAAGTCTTTTTCAAACTTGAATGAAAACCACTACTTAAAACTAAATTGCACGTTCCAACGACCTCTACACATGAAGGCATCTGATTTCCTGAATAGACGCTGCATTCATTTCCCACTGGTTTCCGCAGGTTTTTTAATCCCTGCAATGAAGTGGTAATATGAATTGTAGAGCCAGAATCAATCCACCATGTATTATGATTTACAACAGTCATATTGGATTCATAACAAACAAAAGAAAGTTGAATACCTTTCTTATCAAGCCAATTCTTGAACTTAGGACACTCCTTAATGTGTCCCTTCTTTTTGCAAAAGAAGCACACGGGATCCTTCTTAATGTCCTTGTTGGAAGGGATTTTTCCCTTTCCCTTGTCTTTGGCTTAATCATTCTTCTTGTTCTTTCCAACTGTAGTGAAATTCACACTCTCCTTTTCCTTAACCTCCATAAGCAGCCTGCCCTCTTCCTGAACACACATGGTCATCAATTCATTGATTGTCCATTTATCCTTATGTGTGTTGTAGGATATCTTGAATGGGCCATACTGGTGAGGTAAGGTGGAAAGGATATAATGAACCAAGAAGACTTCCGACATCTCAACCTCTAATGCTTTCAGCCGAGCCGCTATATCCCTCATGTGCATGATATGATCACCTTGCGCCACTTAATGCTATTGAGCCTTAGGGATGTAAACTCCATGATCGGGGTACTTGCCGTTGCCTTATACGAAGTGGCAAGTTGATCATCAATGACCTTTAGTAATTCTGAACCTTCTTGATATGCTCATCGAACCCGCTTATGTCGGTGAAATCTTAGTCTTTATGAAACTCACACAGAGACGATTAGATCGGTCCCATTTTTCATAAAGATCAACCCGGCATCCAGGAAGGCTAGTTTGATGGTGGAGGGGGTTCATTCTTCCTTATGACATAGTCAAGGTCCAACCATCCTAAATGAAGGAGAACTCTCTCCTTCCACACTTTGTAGTTGTCCCCTTTAAGCTCGGGAACATCACATCTCATATCAGGGTAATCAACAGATTGAATTGCTGCAATTAATTGTAAATGCTCATATTATCAATATTGAGGCTAGTAAAATATAGCATGATTTACCAATGTAAAAACATGCAAAACATGAACCTAGTGACATAAAACTTGCCTGTGGGCTAAAGTTCTAATTCAATTAGATTCATTTAACTTTATGATAAAACCATCAAAACTATGTTCCTTTTTCTAATCCCTGTGGGTAAATTAGAAAATATAGTTTAATATTTTATCCTAATCAATCATACATAATATAATAAAAATTCCTGTGGGATAAAATTTATTATATAAAGTATGATTAATTACAATTAATGCTCATTTCAAATTTGTGATCCTAAATCTAAATTTATAGTTTTAATTAATTAAAGATGCTCTGGCTACTCCCTAATTAATTAAAATTATATGGATCACATGAACATTATTTAATTGAAGCATGCATAAATAATTGTATGTACAAAAACTCCCATAATATACATAATATATCAAATTAATGCTTTCAGCAGGCTATTAAATTCTTTATGTACTTACAACAACAGATTTTGCATGCATAATCAGTCAAAATATTATACATATAGCAAATTTGAATTATACGGTTACACAGATAAAATAAAAGCTTTAATATTATCCATGTATTCATGTTTAATGCAACTAAATAGCAAATTTAGTTACCCAGTCAATTGCCTTATCTTCTTTTACACTATTTTAGTACTATTATTTAGCCAACAAAAGGATGACGACAAAAAGAATCCCATATATGCACAGTCAGCCAAACAATGCCTACCATGTAAACAAGGTCTTTGTACGGCTGTACCCAAGAACCCATAAGATCATATGTATACATAGAGGATAATTGCCCATATATAAGAATACAAATAAATAACAACAGAAGAGTCATCTTCAACCTTAAGCGGGTATATTTCGACCCGAATTCCGACCCGATAATATCATATGATTTCAGCAACCAAATTCAACATATTATATATTGAAATGCTCAGAATTCGATTTCCTAATGATTCATAAGCATAAATTTCATAAATTCTTATAGTAGCAAAAATTTCGAAATCACAAATTGAAAAACAGAGCAAGGCGGAGGCAAAAAAATCGCTCTGATACCAAATGTAAGATTTAATTACACTAGCATGTTCGAAATCCTAATGAACACATAATGTAATTTGCAGCGGAAGATTAGATCGACGTACCTCCGGCCCATTCAGACCTTTGGATTCGGAATCGGAGTATGACGAAAATGAAGAACTAGAATGGTTCTTCTAATCCCTTACTCTCTCTCTCTCTCTGATGGTGTGTTATTTCTGAATAGATTAACTGGGATTAGGGACCTCTAGGACTGAATTAATATACTCTTTCCATCAAAGAGTAGTGGGTGGTTTTCCCACATCGTGAAGTGGGTTAGAGTAGTGGACAGTTAGATGAGCGGTTGCCGGCGGTTATGCTCACCCATGAAGTGGACCACAAACCGGGTGAAACTTACAATATACTCCCTCCGTCCAGAAAAGATAACCCCACTTTTTTAGTTGTCATTTTGATTGAACTATGATCAATAATTTAGGTTAATTGAATTATCCTAATGGATCTTTAAAATTGTTATAGATACTCCCCCTGTCCTAGATTGAATGACCATTTTTGTCCCAAAATAATTGACCTTTTGAAACTTTTTCTCCAAAAAACTTTGTTTCTAAATGATTTTTACCAATTTTTTTCATAGTTCATAATCTATATTACAATAGAGGTGGGATCTAACCGCCTCACAAAGAGCGGTCAGGATCCAATCTCACAAAAGACAAACAGCGGCTGTGATTAAATTTGGAAAAAAAAACTTCCCACTTGATGCACCGGATATTAACTCTCCTCTCTTCCCCTAACCTACTTTAAAGTATTATATACTCCCTCCGTCCCACTTCATTTGAGACAAAAAAAAAGGGCACAACTATTAAGGAAAAGTGATGTAAGAAAGAGAAAAAGGTAAATGTTGTGAGTATGAAAAATTAAATAGGAGAGAGAATGAGTGGGAGGAATAGTTAGGAGAGAGAATGTTGTGAGTGAAAAAGTAAAATAGGAGAGAGAATGAGTGGGGTAAATAGTGAAGATTCCTTTCCATTTTGGGAAGTATCAATTGAAGTGGGACGGACCAAAAAGGAAATAAGTATCAATTGAAGTGGGACAGAGGGAGTATATAATATATACTCCCTCCGTCCCGGTTCACTTGGCACCAAAATGAATGGCACAATAACTAAGAAAAAAGAATAAAATAAAAGAAATGTGTGGTAGAAAATGAAGAGAGAGAATGAGTGGGGTAAATAGTAGTATTGGTTGAATAAATTGAGTAGTGGAAAATGAAGAGAGAGAATGAGTGGTGGGGTAGAGTGAATATAAAATTATAAAAAGTTTGCCATTTTGGGTAGTGCCAAGTGAAGTGGGATGGACCAAAATGAAAATTAGTGCCAAGTGAAGTGGGACGGAGGGAGTATATATTAAATTATATATATTTATATATGTATAATATATAATATATATATTTATAGTTATATATATATTATATTATATAGTATATATTATACAAATATTATATTATACATATTTATATATTATACTTCCTCCGTCCCATTGATAACTTCACTATTTTGAGCTTGGCAAGCAAATTAAGGAAAAAGGATAGTGGAAAAAGTGTTGTGAGTATAAAAGTAAAATAGGAGAGAGAATGAGTGGAGGGAATAGTAAATTTGAAAAGTGTTGTGAGTATAAAAGTAAAATAGGAGAGAGAATTAGTGGGTGGAATAGTAAAGATTATTTGCCATTTTAAGAAAGGTGAAGCTTTTAACGGGACACCCATTTTGGCAAAAAGTGAAGCTATCTATTGGACGGAGTATATATATATATATATAATATATACACTATATAATATATATATATATATATATATATATATATATATTATATAGTGTATATATATATATTATATATATATATATATATATATATATATATATATATATATATATATATATTATATAGTGTATATATATATATTATATATATATATATATATATATATAAATGCCGAAAATGGCAAAATGTTGCAACCTTAGCGGAACGGAGGGAGTATATACTAGTACTCAAATGCCCGTGCCATTGGCACGGGTCAGTATGGAAAGGGAGACAGTATGAAAAGAGAAAGATGTGATATAACGTTTTAAATGTAATTTTAAACCGGTACAAATATAGAAAGTGCAAAGATATTTACCTGGTTGTAATATACTTCTTGAGAAAGAAAAAAAAATTGAGTAGTCAAAATATTACTTACTCATTCCTTCAATGCATGTCAGTTTTGCAAAAACAAATTATTCCACTGTTATCTTAAAAACTATCAATTTCTAATTTACACTTACAGTGACATTAAGTGCTCATTAAGAGTATTTGTGTGTATGTACAGCTAAATAGCGCAGAAAAGTCGACCCCCTTAATATATCCCTATTATGTGTCAGAGAATAAAGGTAACAAGTCCTTGATCTGATATTACTAAAGGGTATTTTTAAGGTATTAAAAACCGCACAATTATTCAAATGTTCTCTTCCAACTCATGAAGTAACCAAGCATCAGGAAGCATGGTTATAATCCTTGATTATTTATGTTTTACTCTGAAGCTTGGATAACTTGCAATCAAATCAAGTACTTACATATTGTTCCAGTAAACTACTTATAATTAACAGACAAATATTTTTTGACAACATCAACTATAATCCCTATTGATGTCTCAAGTATGTATGATACATTATAAACCAGATAAAAAATTTACTATAACATTAGTTGGAACTCAACTGGCTACTTCACACCACTTTAACAGAAATGCAGAACTTAGAGAAAAATAATGAAAATACCGAAAAGTAACTTAGATACTGCCCAACTTTGGCATTTACGAAATTCATAAAGTCTATCTCTACATGTTTCCGCAAAAATGTGGCAAATAGAAATCTGATAAAGTAGCACATTTTTTTTGGGGGAATTTACTTCAATTGCCGAAACAAATTGGATACAAAATCCACACAAAATCCTTAGAGAAAATGGAACCTGTTCTGATTCCGAGCTCTCTGGTAACCAAGAGCTAATAAAATTCAGAAACTGTTTATCATTAAGTGAGACTGGGTGACGAATAGAGTTGTCATTTGAATGTAGTAATGCAGAACAGTATGGGATACTACAATAGGAGAAGTAGAAGCTCCTTACCTTCATTCCATTAATGACATCCTCAAGAACAGCAACCTACAATATTCAAGTAGAAGTTAACGTTGTGAAGCTCTCAACTTTGTGAACAATAGGATATTAGAAAACACACCTCAATAGATTCCTTTGTTAATGCAAGATTCTGCAGTTTTTTATCAGCAGCTGTTTAAAGACCCTCCTACAAATTCACAAGAGCAAAAAACTGATAATTGCATCTGAATAAAAGCATAGCTCAAGTTACTTAGCTACCTTTCTAAGAAAAACAGACGGGATTCCTTGTCATGGCACTTCGGCATCAAGTTATTTGACTGCAAGGCAGATAATAAATGTGTAAGACACAGAAATGATCTACACTGAGCCGTTCCTTAGGGACAAACACTGCTACTCCCTAACCATAAACTAAGATTGGTCTTTCAGGCTTTCATGAGCATTATCAAGCACCATTGTCATTTAGGTCAATAACAAAACAGAAGATTGAGTACCAAATTCTTTAAATGCGACAAAATTAAACAAATGTGCGCGGAGTAACATTACACCGTAAGACCTAGATACCAATTGTATCAATCACTCCTTTCTAGAGGAAATGAGATCTATATGTTGATCGAGCTTATTTCATAGCATAATAATTGCAGAGGAGTAATTTATACACTTCATTCTACATCAACAAAATTCCAATCAATTTATAACCAAGCATCGGACAATAAAAAATCAAAAAATCAAAAATCAAAAATCAAAAATCAAAAATCAAAAATCAAAAATCAAAAATCAAAAATCAAAAATCAAAAATCAAAAATCAAAAATCAAATCAAAAATCAAAAATCAAAAATAAGAATCCCTCACCATTAACATATTTTTAAAACACCACCATCATTGATCCCCTGCACCATCATCAGTTCCACCTTCACCACCACTATCTCCCCACCACCATAATCATCAATACACCATCGCCATCGTCAAAACAACCACCAAATTTAATTTACGAATGAGCAGAAATTAGAATGAGGAGAGAGAAAATAAAGAAGGAAAAGCATTACCGAAAATTCGGAGAATTTCGCTATGGAGGAGATTCGGAGAGTAGCAATCGATTGAAGCCCCAAAACGCAACTGTAATCGAAGCTTCCTCATTGAATTCCATTAACGACATTGGCGGGACGGGTTTGCACCGATTGGAATTGAGAGAGAGAGAGAGAGAGCAAGAGAGAACTGGTTGATTTTCTTTCTTCTGCGTTGAAAAAAATTGAGATGTGCGCAGCTCTCTCCGGGAGAAGTTACGGACGGTTTTAAGGAGAGAGAGAGAGAGGAAGGATTTCAGCCGTCGGATAACTCTCCAACTTTAAATCCTAGCCCCTCTTTATACCCCAGATAAGAGACAGTTAAACCCTCTCTCTATTGTATTATAGATTTTATATATATATATATATATATATATATATATATATATATATATATAATTATAATATATATATTATATATATATATATAATATATATATATACTAGTACATGCCCGTGTCCGAGGACACGGCGATTTTTTTTTTTCATAATCTCACTTTTAGATATTTCAAATTTTTCAATGAATAACTACCTATCTATATCTATAGTATAAATCATGCCCGTGTCCGAGGACACGCGGTCTTTTTTTTTTCAATTAACGTAAACATCTAAAAAAAATCTTTACTGTGACACAAAAAGAAAGAAACAATAAAACCATTCACCATCTACTTTTCAAATAAAACTTTTCAAATAAATGTTCAAAAATCTGTAAATTTAGTCATCCCACACCAAATCACTCTCAAAATTCTCAAAATTATATATTACATTTTTTGTTTTTTGGTGAAGAAAATATTTCTTTTTCCTTCACCAAAAAAAAAAAAAGAACTCATCAATAATTCCTATCCTTCTCTAATACAGAGAGGAAGCTCATTATAATTCTCATCTTTCTCTAATTCATTTAATCACTTGATGTCAAAAAATTAATTTAAATCCCTCTTTTTCAAAGCCCCCTCCCACCCGTTTCCCCCTACAACTCAAACCCACTTTCACAACCAAATAAACCATAACATTGAAGACCCAACTCCACCCATCGTGAATGCCAAACCCGTACACCGACACAACCACAACAGGAAGCATATTCAAAAAAATAAAAATAGAATTTCTTCCTAATCTCCAAAATTTTGAGTTTTTTTCTTTATTCAAAAATCACAAAGCTTCGAGATTCCATGTACATGTGATGTATTCTCTACAATTAGTTAAATATCTTTTAAACACTAATAGCCTAAAAAATCGTTAAATTGAATTTAAATATCAATGTGAACTCTCTTACGGAGGAGTATTTTAAACAACATACTAATCTTTCCTAGAATAAATCCCGGAAAAAGCTACTCCTACTCACACACACTATGAGAAAAGTCTCAAGAACAAATAATTTGAAAAAAATGTAATACGGTAGATTGATTCTGAATTCCATAAGTGTGATGGCAAAAAAAAAAAAAAAAAATAGTGCAAGAATGAGAAAAGTAAAGGGAGGTACCTTTAGAATTGTAATACTGATTTTCAATGTCAACATCTTGCTCTTCTTGCTCCTCCTCTGAGTACTCGAATCCATAATCCTCCATATCTGCATCTACACCCACATACCAATACCAAACAAAAACCCTTAAAATCATTCAAAGGACAAAATCAAATTATTATAATACAATCGATCAAAAAATACTGACGATTAAAAGAAAATTATAATTAATTTAGTGAAATGATAAATAAAATAAATAAGTGTTATAAACTATGGAATAAGTTCATTCTTTGTATATAATTTAAAAAAAAAAAAAAAAAAACGAGAATAGATAGTGAAATGATAAATAAAATAAATGTCTTTGAAAAACTCAAAAACATTAGACAACATAATTCACATGCGTACGCTGAAACGAAAAATTAAAGCCTTTACAACTTTTAAGACCATGAACCCTATAACTTTCTCTTTCTTTTCCTCTTTTTTTTTTCTTTTGAGAAGACAGTAACTTAGCAAACCCCCCATCGCGAAAGCTGGAGGAACAAAGAATCATAGTAAAAACTCACATGATCATTTTGAACTCCAGTAAAGGGTCTGGCGCGTGTCGTCTCCAATCGAACATCTTCATCCCCGCATAAAGTTCAATAATGCAGTAGATGAAAATCAGAATCACTAAAAGAAATTCATCATCGAGGACATGTCAAAACTTGTGAAACACAATAACTTCCCTGAGCCAATTTTGATACGCACATATACAAACCCCTAGCCATGTTTCTAACTAAAATGTTTCCTTTTAGTACTTACTTTCTTGACAAATCTTAGCAGAACCTTAACACCGAGAAAAGATTCAAGTTTCCTCATCCCCATCATCCAAATATCACTCCTGGATTTTCCAAAGACAACTACGAATGTATGCACTAAACACACAGCTACATCAGCATCAATAGTTAAGTCCCATGGCCGAATTTCCATTTCTTCACAACAGGCTTTCCCACATTCAAAACTCGAACCAAATTCACGATATGGTCAAACTATGGTCAAATTAATACAGTATCAAGACAAAAAAACATGCAACACAAAATAATTCTCGCTCATAATTATTTCATTTATCATTCACTATAAAAGTCTTCAACTTGCCAAAAACCCCATCAAAATTAAATCTCGAGTTAGTCATAATAAGTACATCATATGTGAAAGCAAAGCCGAAAATTACCCCTTCCATTTTGCAACTTTAAGATTTCAATTACAATTTTAATTATATGCTTTGATACAAAAAAATATTTTTAAAAAAAATATTTTTCAGACGGTTACAATTAATTATTTAAAAAAAAAAAGAGAAAAAACATTTACGAAAAAATGAGTAGTGAAACAATTTTATTTTATACATACATGAAAAAGTATAAATAGACAAAAGAGAAGAAAAGAAAATAAAATAAAAAGCAATTACAACTAAAAAGAAAAAAAGGAAGAAGCTGATTAAAAAAAAAAAAAAAAATACACAAAACTAATCTCCGGTGTCTTCATTCCCGTCGATAAACAAATTTCTAGCATTTAAAAATTAATTCTTTCAAAAAAATCAACAAATAGGAAAAACCTTAAATTGAGAGATGGCGGGGATGTTGGACGGAATCCAGGCGAGTGGAGCACGGCGAGACAGGAGGAAGGTGTCGGCGGCGGCGACGGCGAGCAAAGTGGCGGCGGGTGGGGAAGAGAGAGAGTCGAGCTCTCTCTCTCTCTTCCCGTTCTCTCTGTTCTCTCCGGCGGCGAGTGAGAGGAAGACGGCGGCGTGGTCAATAAACAAATTTCTAGCATTTAAAAATTAATTCTTTCAAAAAAATCAACAAATAGGGAAAACCTTAGATTGAGAGATGGCCGGGGATGTTGGACGGAATTCAGGCGGCTGGAGCACGGCGAGACAGAGGAAAGTGTCAGCGGCGGCGACGGCAGACAAAGTGGCGACGGCTGGGGGAAGAGAGAGAGTCGAGCTCTCTCTCTCTCTTCCCGTTCTCTCTGTTCTCTCTGTTCTCTCCGGCGGCGAGTGAGAGGAAGACGGCGGCGTGGACTGGAGGAGTGTGGAGTGCGGAGATGGTGAGGAGCCGGCGGGCAGGAGCACGTCGACGGCGAGAGGAAGGTGGATAGAAAGAATGATTTCTTCTCGGTGCCATTTTAGAGAGAGAGAGTAGATGGGTTTGAATTTCAAATGAGATTTTCTCTCTCTCTCTCTCTCAGTATGAGCGAAAGGATGAAATATATATATATATATTATTTTTTTAAGGGAGGGCAAAATCGGCAAGCGACAAAAAATGGGGGCAAAATGGTAAAGTGGACGGTTAGCTGTTCAGCTCAACTGTAGCTAGTGGAGCCTTGTTTTATACTATAGATAATATATATATATATATATATATATATTATATATATATAACATATATATATATAATATATATATATATATATATATATATAATATATATATATTATATACTCCCTCCGTCCCACGTTAGTTGAGACTAACTTTTTGGGCACATCAATTAAGGAAAATGAATAAGATAATGAAAATGTGTGGTAAAAAATGAAGAGAGAGAATGAGTGGAGTTAATAGTAGGTTGGTTGAATAAATTGTATGGTGAAAAATGAAGAGAGAGAATGAGTGGGTGGGATAGGGTGAATATAAAATATTAAAATTTTTGCCATTTTGGGCAGTCTCAACTAACGTGAGACGGCCCAAAAGGGAAAGAAGTCTCAACTAACGTGGGACGGAGGGAGTATATATATATAATATATATATATATATAAATTATATATATATATATATATAGGAAGCTATTCAAATGAGAACCAAATTTATATGAGAACCATGAGAACTAAACCCAACCATTGGATTAAAAACACATCAATGCTCCAGATTAAAAAAAAAAAGATAGAGGCGGTGGCATTTTCGTAATTATTGTGAACTAAATCCCCCTCAAATTTCAAAATAAAATATCTCAATATCTATAAGTCGAAAAAAAAATTCGAAAACACTGATTTTTTTGTCTTGACGAGACGATTCAAACTAGATCCCTGAAGACAGGATTTTGAAAAAATAATATTGAACGTCTAATTTTTTAAAACACTAGCTAATTAACTAGTGTTTTAAAACACTAGCTAATATTGAAAAAATAATCCCTGAAGACAGCTAGTGTTCACTAAGACAATACAGCTAGTGTTCACTAAGACAATACAGCTAGTGTTCACTAATTAATTAGTGTTCACTAAGACAATACAACTAGTGTTCACTAAGACAATACAACTAGTGTTCACTAAGACAATACAAACTAGTGTTCACTAATTAAGCACACACCTAGTGTTCACTAAGACAACACTTAATTAGTGTTCACTAAGAAAATACAACTAGTGTTCACTAAAACAATACGGCTTGTGTTCACTAAGAAAATACAGATAGTGTTCACTAATTAATTAGTGTTCACTAAGACAATACACTAGTGTTCACGAAGACAACTAGTGTTCACGAAGACAACATAGCTAGTGTTCACTAAGACAACATAGCTAGTGTTCACTAAGACAACATAACTAGTTAACTTACAGCTAGTGTTCACTTACAGCTAGTGTTCACTAATTAATTAGTGTTCACTAAGACAACATAGCTAGTGTTCACTTACGCCTAGTGTTCACTTAATTAGTGTTCACTAAGACAACACGGCTAGTGTTCACTAAGACAACATAGCTAAAGTGCTCACTAAGACAACATAACTAGTTAAGTTAACTTACGGCTAGTGTTCACTTACGCTAGTGTTCACTAATTAATTAGTGTTCACTAAGACAACATAGCTAGTGTTCACTTACGGCTAGTGTTCACTTACGGCTAGAGTTCACTAATTAATTAGTGTTCACTAAGACAATACAACTAGTGTTCACTAAGACAACATAGCTAGTGTTCACTAAGACAACATAACTAGTTAAGTTAACTTACGCTAGTGTTCACTTACGGCTAGTGTCACTAATTAATTAGTGTTCACTAAGACAACATAGCTAGTGTTCACTTACGGCTAGTGCTCACTTACTAGAGTTCACTAATTAATTAGTGTTCACTAAGACAATACAACTAGTGTTCACTAAGACAACATAGCTAGTGCTCACTAAGACAACATAACTAGTTAACTTGCTAGTGTTCACTTACAAATAGTGCTCACTAATTAATTAGTGTTCACTAAGACAACATAGCTAGTGTTCACTTCACTTACTAGTGTTCACTTACACTAGTGTTCACTAATTAATTAGTGTTCACTAAGACAATACAACTAGTGTTCACTAAGACAACATAGCTAGTGTTAACATAGCTAGTGTTCACTAAGACAACATAGCTAGTGCTCACTTACAAACCTAGTGCTCACTAATTAATTAGTGTTCACTAAGACAATACAACCAGCGTTCACTAAGACAATACGGCTAGGTTCACTAATACAACACATCTAGTGCTCACTAAGACAATACAAATAGTGCTCACTAAGACAACACAGCCTAGTGCTCACTAAAGAACACAAGTGTTTTAAAAATTAGACGTTGTTCAATATTATTTTTCAAAATCCTATCTTGAGGGATCTAGTTTGAATCGTCTCGTCAAGACAAAAATCGGTGTTTTCGATTTTTTTTTTGACTTGTAGATATTGAGATATTTTATTTTGAAATTTGAGGGGGATTTTAAATGAAATAATTACGAAAATGCCACCCCCTCTATCTTTTTTTTTTTTAATCTGGAGCATTGATGTGTTTTTTAATCCAATGGCTGTTAGTGGTTCTTATTGTTCTCATATATAATATTTATATTATATATATAAATATATATAATATAATATAATATATAATATATATATATATATAATTTATATATATATATATTATATATATATATATATAATATATATATATATATATATATATATATATATATATATATATAATTTATATATTATATATATATTATATATTATATTATATTATATATATTTATATATATAATATAAATATTATATAAATTATATTTATATATATATATATATATATATATATTATATTATATTATGTATATAGTATATTATATAGTGTATATATATTATATAGTATATATTATATTATACTCCCTCCGTCCCACCCAGCTTAAGAAAAAATGAAATGGCACGGGAATTAAGGAATATTATTATAGTATTAGGAGAGAGAATGAGTGGAAGAAGTGTTGTGAGTGTGAAAAATTAAATAGGAGAGAGAATGAGTGGGATGAATAGTTACGAGAGAGAATGTTGTGAGTGTAAAAGTAAAGTAGGAGAGAGAATGAGTGTGGTAGAAAGAGCATAAAAATAATAAAAACTTTCCATTTTTGGAATTCTTAAGATCGACGGGACGCCCAAAATGGAAAGTTTTCTTAAGATCGGTGGGACGGAGGGAGTATATATTTATATATATAATATAAATATTATATATATATATATATATATATATATATATATATATATATATAGTATAAGAGGCCATAAGAGGCAAATCTATCGATTAAAAATAAGAGGCAAATAGGAGTCAGTTAAATCTTAATCGGAAAAAAAAAATGGACTTAATTACTCCACCTGTGAATGAATAGGCATTCAGAGGCAAATAAGTAGATGAAACAAAAAACAAACGCCACCTTAGTTTTCAAACCATATATCCCCCCTCGAATATACCACTCTCTCTTTCTCCACCTTCGAACAGGTTAGGGTTTATCTTTTCTCCCTCAATTGATTATTCTGATTTTTTGCATTACATCTTTCAATTCCTTCGATTCAAAGCGTTTTTATTTTGTTGGTTAATTGTTGTTAACTTTTGTTGTATTTTTTTGAATTTCAAGTGTTGTTATATACTATCATACCCTCTTTCTGCGATTGCTTTTCAGAATTTTGGTTAATTGTTGTTAACTTCTGTTGTATTTTTTTTTTGTTGGTTAAATAACCTTAAAGTTACATCAACTGAGGAGCTCTCAGATTTTGACTTTGTTTTCTACGACCACACCTCCCCTAAAGTTTTTCATCAGAACCCATATCTTCAAAAGTTCTAAAAAAAATCCTGTTTCAATGTCTCTTGATTTCTTGGCATCAGACTATCATCAGTGTACCTTCAAGCGGACCAACCAACATTTTTCAGTTCGAAAATACCGCTTGGATTCTCAGTGAGAAATGGGTATACATTGGTATACATTGTTCTCTAGAACCTCATTTCCCATTTTTTCAACAACCAATTCATCTGTGTCCAAACTTTCCTGTTGTATTTGGGGAGGGGGAAGGGGGAGATTGATTGAATTTTGAGAAACTATGGTGGCTATTTGAATGAGATAAGTATTCACAATTGGGCTTCCGTTTCCCTCTTTAATTTCCTCAACTTTGAATCTCTCATCTTCCATTGCCTCATGTCCTTTTTCTGCTCTCTCTTATCTAATTAGGGTTTTAGTTTTTTCAAGATTGATATTTCAAAAATTACTCAGATCGGTTAATAGTGAAGCATAGCTATGAAAGGGTAGTTTTATCCATACAAAAGCATTATTAACTGCGTTAGGTGAACTTTGATGGTACAGGCGTTGGGGTATGAATATATAGCTTTTGAAAATTTTTGGATTTAAGAAATATGCTCGGGACATTCTTGATATGAAATTTGAAGCCAATGCTTTGGGTAGATTTCCCTAATTTTGGTGGTCTTATTAGAGAAGTCTGAGTTAATTTTTTTTTTCTGATGATTTGAGATGTGTGTTAGGTACTTTATTTCTTTTTTCCTTTTCTTTTATCTGTTTCTTAATTTGAAGTTGGGATGTGCTGTAGAACTGAATTCAGGAGGTGTGGCTTTCCAAAAGGGTATTTCTTTGATAGATTAAGGCATGTTCTCATCCGGAGTTGTTTTTGCTACCATGCTTGGAGTAATCAAATGAGAGTATAAACCTATTAGGTACTTGCTATTTATGTTGATTTTAAGTGTTTTATTATGTGCTATGAGAATAGATAGTATGGATTTATCTTATTAGTACAATAGCTTAAGAAAAGGCTTCATACATGAGTAGAGGAACTATTTCTGTTGATAGGTAAATGACATTGTATGCTGACTAAAAATTTCTCCATCATCTTATTACAGACTATATTCTTTTTTGAGTTGTCCACTTCTGAAACTCGAAATTTGAGAGTGCATGTGCATGGGGGTTTTGCCTGATCTAATATTATGGTTCTAAGCTCGGGGAAGACCCGACTTAGTAACTTCCTATTTTGACACATAACCAACTCTCTCTTGGACTCTCCTAAAGCGTTTTGGCCATAGCTTGGTCGGAGGCACATTGTGTGCGTGGGGGGGGGGCTTTGACTATGGATTTACTTATTTTTTGTGTGTGTGGGTGTGTGTTTATGTGCCCGTTAGAGAGAGAGAGCTGGTGGGTGGGGGTTCATGGGGTGTGAGGGGTGCATATAATATATTTTTATTATGTAGAAGATGCTTCATATATGGTGACTCATATAGAGTGCTTAAAGTTTTCTATTTTTTATTGATCACCCAAATTCCTAATGTTTCAGATTTGTTTTTGCCTCCTTTTTCTTTTTCTTTGTTTGTGCGTGTGGTGGTGGGGGTGGCAATTGATGGGGTGAGGGTTGATGTGGATATGGATAGTACAGAATGAAGATGCTTTATTTGTATAATATTTTAATATTTTTTTCATATGATGTACTTAATGTTTTCTATAATAAAATGTTGAAGCTATATCATTGAAAACTTTTCAATGCCATAAATAGGTAGATCCTCAGTTTTCGCTTTTCTTTTAATCACTTTTTCAGCATAATTTGTCTCTTTGTTTCCAAGTTAGTTTTGATGGTTTTACATAAAAGGTGGCGGGTACTCGATAGTGAATAATAAAGTAGGTTGAAGGTGATGAGAAAAAGAATAATGATAGATTAGGGGTACTGACCCGTGCGATCCGCACGGGGGTCTGTACTAGTATATTAGCAAAACTAAACGTTTGAAAGTGAAAAACAATAATATTTACATTATTTCTACAAAAATCAAAGTTTCAAAATGACCCCTTAAATGAAACATGGTCATTCATTTGGGATGGAGAGAGTGGTATTATAATTGGTGTATCAATAATATGTTTTAGAATTTCATTTGGACAATTCAATTAAACAAAATTATTGGTCAAAGTTTAACAAAATAGCAACTAAAAAGTACTATCTTTCCGGGATGGAAGGAGTACAACATAGAAAGCACAAAGAATCTGACAACATAATGGGAATGCAGTATTTTGCAGAAGTGCTCTAAATTCAGCTGAAGTATATCCTGTTATAGCTCTTTAAAATTTAATGGTCAAAACATTGAAATATTAACATAATGACAAACATTCGACCAGAATCTTCCATACCAGAAATAATGAGGATGGTGAAGGTGACTAAACTGGCAGTTTCGAATCTCTCAATAAATCAAAATATTTTGAATCTTGAACTGGTTTGAGCTGTATTTCTGAAGGAGAAGTTTATCTTTAAAACGTTTACCCAAAAAATTTAATCAGAAAAAACTAAACTAGGGGTGGCAATTTGTGTCCGATGGGTATACCCATTAAGATTTTATCATGCTTTAAATTATACTCCCTCCGTCCCTGAAAGATTGTCCCATTTGCCATTTTGACTTGTCCCAAAAAGTATGTCCCATTTCTAAACTTAGGCATGAATGTTAGTGCAAATCTACTAAGGTACAAGAAGGTGAAGCTCTTTCTTAATAATTGCAAAATGTACAACAGGACAATCTTTTAGGGACGGAGGGAGTAGTACATGATACAATGTACAATTGTTTAAAGCTAGTATATCTAGAATGAAACGAAAAAAAGTTTGCTTTAACATTGGGTCCTTCAACGCTGGACCAGGAGCTACAATCACTGGAACTTAATCATGTTTCCTCTCCATTTAAATATTCTACATAAGACAGAAGGAAGCAGTTATCCATCTCCACTTATCATGCTGGTTAACTGTAATGCAGGGTGATTTGGTCCTAAAAGTGACCTCTCGGAATGCCACGAAATTTGGCATGAACATGCAAAACATGCTCTAGATATCGGGTCATTACTTCGCGATGACTAGACGTGATTTTAGGCAGCCATCCAGAATCGTTTAAGGGGCAAAAATGTCATTTTTCTGTATTCTGAATTATTTTAGTATTTTTTTTTATTTGTTTTATTTATTTATTGTTAGTGGGTAGTTTTCTTATGTTAGTGGGCAGTTGTTAGATCATGTTAGGTTGTATATAGAAATGCTAGGGAGTCATGAAGTAGTCAGTTTTTGACTTTGAATGAATGAAAATTAGTTTCTAACTGAAACTAAGTTTGTACTTGAACTCTTTCTCTATAGTTTGGTCAATCTCGTAGACGTTTCAGTATCGAACTGGATCCCTGTTCTTGCAGAAACAGAGTTCTAATAGTCCTTACCAAGAAATACATACACAGGACACTCCATAATTACTTGGACAAGTACAAAGTAAAACCCATTCCTATTTTATGGAAATAAACTATAATCTTTACAAGACAAAGATGAGCATACTTCAATTATTTAACATAAAAGTCATCATACCTTGGTTGAATAAACCCGTTCATGAGATTCATCAAGAATTATGTTTGTCGCTTGGTCAAAGCCTTTTAAGATACCCTGCACAAAAAAATAATAAAAAGTGATGATTAAAGTAACAAGTAATTTTGCATCAAAAGAAACTCAAAGTTCAATAAATAAAAAAAATAAAAAAGCAGAAACTTACCACTATATTGCGACCATCATTTGTAATGACTGAAATAATTTCTGCAGGAAAAAAAAAAGAGAGAGATGTGAAGTGCATCTAAACAAAAATGAAAAGAAAAAATATAAAGTGCATAATGTCTATGGTCTTCATCGCAATATTGGACTGCACAGGAATGTGGATTGTGAGTGTCAACTGTTGACTGATATGGAAGCAATTATCAGTTAATATTGATGTAATTTCGTTCTCAACCTCAACCAAACTCCTAAAATGCCAGTGATATGCATCCTTAAACAATTTGATGAGCATTTTACATCAATTGAAGACATTATTTTTCTTGATCGTTTTGAAAGAGCGAAGCATTTCACAAAGCCTAAAATAGCATGTGTATTTTTATTTCACAGAGGTTGGAGTGGCACCATGACTTAAATACATGTTTGAAAAACAAATGCTAGTAAAACAGCGCTATCTTTAGGCTTAAAAGAAATACAATATATTCAATACTAAGACTTCAGGAAACAGTGACGCGCTTGAGCCGTTAATGTTACTACCTCCGGCCCAAAATGAATGTCGCAAAAAAAAATTCAAATTTGCTCTTAATCAAGAACATATATGAAAAGAAATCGGACATTCAGTTTAGTTTGGGATGGAGGGAGTACCAAACAACGCAGCTTCTGGATTGAATATACAACTTCAAAATATCTTTTATGTATATCCTCTTTGTATTCTGTTTTCTAGAAATAGAAAAACCAACAAAGGCAGCAAAAAGTGTCCAGTGCACTAAATGTTGTTACTAAAAGTCTATGAAAGAATAAACTGGACAAAAGATTCATTTCCAAAAGCCAATATCTAACCAAAGTGTCAATGTCATAATCAAATAAAAGAAATATCATCAAGAAACAAAAGAAGACCAGATGTTATAAGAATACATACGATCCACAAGAGATTCAAGGCCTGGCCCGCCCGACATTGTAAATATCAGTCTGCAAAGTCTTCAAAACAAGAAATCAGATTGATAACAATGGGCTGTACAAAATAAACATGCTAAACCAGAGCAGCTGATAAAATTTGAAAATTAGAAAGGAATTAAGAAAATCAAAGACAGTAGTTGGCACTAAATAGGAGTGAATCAAAGGCTTCCTCGAGACATTCCACACTTGCAATCAAACATTATTAGAGAATAAAAAGAAGGCCAAATGGCGAACCCATATGATGACAACAAAAATGAAAAGCACTAAATCACTAGAATATCATTAGCATTTGGCACATGGTCTGATTAAATATGAGGATATCACACTTTCCCCAAAAATACACTTAATATGTCACTTATCTAGGAAATCTAGCAGGCAATTAAAGTAGAAGATAACTGCATTTAACAAAGACTGGAAATGTTCAACCTATTAGTATCATCTAGTTTAGAATAATGCTCACACGAACCACGTTCATATATGAATGAAGCACATTTTCTATACTTCATATAATCCCTCCGCACCTAATTGGTTGCATATTTTTAAGTTTTTCACGAGTAAGGAATTTCTTGCTCATTTACAAATGCTCATAAATATACATACCTTCTTGTGCACATTTATAAACTATATATTTTCATGTGCACAATAGTTGGCCATGGTGATTTATGACTTATTTAGAGAAATAAGAAATACCCTTGTTTAGGGGAGCTAGTGTCTTCACCATTTAGTAACTCTGGTAATATCAATATAAACAGCAATAATAGGAACGACAGACCAATAACGACACGGATGGTAATAGTTAAGAAAGATATTAGGGATTGTTGCTTTACAAAAGGCCTTGGATTGAACCGCACAAAAAGTCAAAAATGATTCATGTAGCTGACTGACCCAAGTAATAGAGAAAAAGCCAATTAAAAACCAAAGAGGGGATTACAAATTTACAATTTTAATTAGAAAAATGTGAACATCTAAAAACACATTTGACTTAGCTCAAATTACAAGGAACTACCTATATAATCCATAATAATTCTATCAAATAAGCAAAAGGGAGGTACATGTTTAGTATTATCAGGGAAAGAAAAAACTAAAAAGGGGAGTATATAGTGACAGAGAGTCATTATTTAGAAAACAGATATAGTTGACTAGATGAGGAAATATCAGAGGCATAGCAAGAAGCAAAAGCTACACCAAGTCTACTACACAAATAAGTGGCTTAAGGACTGTTTTAACACTTGTAATCAATTGTTGGATTCTAGCAGTTTAAAGACAGGTCACGAAAAGGAGGAAAAAAATAGTAATAATAAAAGGAAACATCAGAAGGTCAATCCACCAAGCCTTCATTGCTAGAATAAGATTATTTATTCACATTCATCTCTGACTAACCACTTCATTTCAATTCTACAACATTTTGCTCTAAAAGAGAAGAGGTTCGAAGTAATCAGGTGTAGAAACAAACGAACCGGGTGACAAAATATACTTGTGCAGGCAGTGAGCAATGGGAAACATAATTGGATTTATCTTGTCTTTCTTTCTTTTTTTTTCCATCTTACCTTTTTATGAGAAAAATGTTCAAAACATGACCTATATGGATAAGTAATTTCAACCCCTTTTGACCAAAAGTGAGAAGAAACTAGAAAGGGGGGAAGAGGGATGTATATAAAGTGCATATTGTTGAAAGTTGAAACTATTCATCATTTCTTTCCTTATAGATCACTAAACACCCAAAAAAGAGCTTCCCAAGACACTTGTTTTATTGACTTGTCATGTTTAAATTCCCTAAAGCATGGGGTACAAAAGATCAAGATGCATGAGAACCCAGTTTCTGAGTATTTATTAGCCTTTGTTTTACAAGAAAAGAATTTCATTGAATTACTCCTTAACCATTTTTTTAATCCTTGTTAGCCAACCTAATTCGTCCATTCTGTGGATCAAACTCCTATGAATTGTCTCAATACTGCGTTTCCTGTGAAATGCATTGCACAACACGTCTATGACATGCAAGGAAAATGAGGGGCTTCAAAATAGAAGCTAACAGTCACATTGTAGCAAAACGTAGCCTTTTGCTAATATGGCTTAGCTATTTACGACCAGAGAATAGGCATAAATTTCATTTCAAGTAATATTATATTTCTATGTCAGATATATTGGGATTCAAATAAGTCATTCAAATCTCAGCAGCCTAGAGTCTCGGGAAAAACGACCATCTGAATTTCTTTACATAGGTACAACTACATACGCAACAGTGGAGATCATGTATTTGTACTTTACCAGAACTGAAAATCATGAACTAAACAAGTGCATCAGGTACAAAGGCGTAGCTTATTACAGGTTTTGGGCATAGATTAATGAACTCTCAAAACATGCCAACTTGATATCAATTTCTAGACAAGTATGACCATCTTAAACCTCACCATTTACCACGTTAAAACAAGACACAGAGATATTGTTTACAACAACAAAAGATTACACTATACTAGTTACACAGCCGAATCACTTTTTCGTGGTTTGCTTGCATGTTCTTGATCTCCATTTTCATCCAATCTTACTCCAACAACATCAGCCTGCTATCCAACACAGTAATGAATCCTTAAACCCAACCAACTTGACCCCAGCTGCCACTACCCCATTTAAATTTATCTTACTTTTTATCTTGCACAATCTACTTCAAGATTCACATCCCGAAGAAATCAAGCTAATAGATATAAAGTTCTCAACTTTACACATCTAACACTAAACATCATAGTAGCAAAGTTATCCTAATCCCTAGATTTAAGGGTAATTATGGTCTGACCATGGGTATCGGGTCAGCACAACAGATTCCAACTAATCAGGTTATGAGCGGGCTAGTTCGCCCTACAAAATTTACGAAAACATTTCTTATACCATTCTTCAAAAGTCATTTCAAGCGCTGATTTCTTACGTGTGTAGACAGGAAGCCATAAAATTCAAACTAGATAAACCATACTTCATGACAAGATTAATCAAGACGTATTTCAAGACCACCAACAAAATATTTTTGACAGAATTCGTTCTTCATTATACATATACCCAAATACAAAGACAAATTAATTCAAAACGCAAAGCTTCGTATTAAGATGCCATCATTACAAATAGCATAAAGTAAAAAACCGAATAAATTCCAATAGAGTAACTTATCAATCACGAATTCTTAAGAAGAATAGCAATTAATAAGAAAAAAATCGAAATTTTACATTTGATGGAGACGTAATTATGTGAATGAATTGACCAATTACCGGGAGAGGGTTGAGTTGCGCAAGTAGTAGGAAAAAAAAAAACGAAGATAAACCCTAATAACGGGTTAATGGAGGGGGGGAAGGAGGGAACCCGATGCAAGTAGGAAACACTGTGATTCTAACGACGTCGTATGGTGATGCTTTCCTTATACTCCCGCCTCAAGAAGAGTCCTAATTTCTCTTTTAATCTGTTTCAGGCTAAGAATTTCATTTCATAAATAGCAAATTTTGAATAGTATTTCGGAAATTTATACCTTTATAATATAAATATACTAGTATTTTCTTACCCGTATCACTGGAATGGTGACAGTACACAAATTAAAGAAATGATGAAATCGTCTTCATCTCATCCAAAAAAAAAAAAAAACTGCCCAATACCCTGATGATTACTTTGTTCCATAATCAACGCTTGATGGAGGGTGGTTTGTTTGTGTAATTGTCGTAGAGAATATGAGGAAGTCGATTATCCGAAACTGTTATCCATTTAGAGTTAGTAAAAAATATTTTCTTAATCCCCATTTTACCATTATTTTTTTTCGTAACCCCAACCCATTAATCATATAAATAATTAATACTCCCTCCGTCCCGAACCTAAGTGCACAGTTTGACTTTTTCACGTAAATTAAAGAGGGAGTATTATATTGAAAGTGTTGTGAGTATGAAAGTAAAATAGGAGAGAGAATGAGTGGAGGGAATAGTAAATTATAATGGTGTTGTGAGTATAAAAATAATGTAGGAAAGAGAATGAATGGAGGGAATAGTAAAGATTCCTTTCCATTTTAGGAAATGTGCACGTAGGTTTGGGACACCCAAAAATGAAAAATGTGCACGTAGGTGCTGACTATGGGAGCAATACTTATAATCCAGAACCCATCCCCTATCCTAATTTTACCCAAGGTTCGAAACAAAAAACTTAAATATTCATGACGAATGATTTTTTAATTGATTTAGGTACAAACATTTTTCTAAAATCATTTTTTATAAAAGATTCAAAAATCGTTCAAAAACTTAATTATACTCCCTCCGTCCCACAATACTTGACACACTTTTCCATTTTGGGCGTCCCACTGATAAGTCACACTTCCTAAAATGGCAAAGAATCTTTACTATTCCCTCCACTCATTCTCTCTCCTACATTATTTTAATACTCACAACACCATTATAATTTACTATTCTCTCCACTCATTCTCTCTCCTACTTAACTATCTACACTCACAACACATCAACCTTTTTACTTTTTCCTTAATTCCCGTGCGGAACAGTAACTGTGTCAAGTATTATGGGACGGAGGGAGTATATAATAGTAATTTATAGTAATTACTCCCTCCGTCACATACCTACGTGCACACTTTCCATTTTGGGCGTCCCAAACCTACGTGCACATTTTCTAAAATGTAAAGGAATCTTTACTATTCCCTCCACTCATTCTCTCTCCTACATTATTTTAATACTCACAACACCATTATAATTTACTATTCCCTCCAATCATTCTCTCTCCTATTTTATTTTCACACTCACAACACTTTCAATATAATACTCTCTCCTTAATTTACGTGAAAAGTCAAACTAGGCACCTAGGTATGGGACGGAGGGAGTATTATGTTAAGATACACTCCTTAAATAAATGATCCTAATAAAATAAAAGAGAAAAATAAATAAATCAATTGGAATACACATAAATAAAAAAGAAAAAAAATACCCAATTTAATTATATTTTTTTGAAAGAAAGAGTACATATAAACCCTAAACCTTTTTTTAAGGAGTATACTAAATAATTAAAAAAAATGATCATCTATTTATAATCGGGTTTTCTGTAAAAAAAAAAAAAAAAAAAAAAAAAAAAAACCTTAAGTCATCTGGAAAAAAAAATATTAGTTAAAAAAGAAAATAGGAAGGAGAAAATGGAAAGGAGGGCGGGAGGATTTGGGCCGTTGGATCACTTTTCTAACTTTAAATCTGAACCACCACTTATGTGATAGATAATAATTTAAAAAATAAAAAAAAATCTAAAATCATTTTTTTTAAAAGATTCTAAAATCGTTCAAAAGCTTAATTATGTATAATAGTAATTATTATGTTAAGATACACTACTTAAATAAATGATACTAACAAAATAAAAGAAAAATAAATAAATCAAATTAGAATACACATAAATAAAAAAGAAAAAAAATACCCAATTCAAATTTTTTTTTGAAAGAAAGAGTATATATAAATCCTAGACCTTTCTTTAAGGAGTATACTAAATAATTAAAAAAACAAAAAAAAAATGATCATTTATTTATAATCGATTTTTCAGTTTAAAAGAAGAAAAAAAGGGAGGCGGACAGTTATGGAAAATTACGGACGGTTGAAGGAGGGAGGGAGAATTTGGGAAGTTATGAAAAGTTACAGACGGTTATGCGGTTGAAGGAGGGAGAGAGGATTTGAAAAGTTATGAAAATTTACGGACGTTTATTGAAAGTTACGGATGGTTATGGGAAGTTACGGACGGTTGAAGGAGAGAGGGAGGATTTGGGAATTTTTGGGTAGTTACGGACGGTTACGGAAAGTTACAGACGGTTATGTGAAATTACAGACGGTTGAAGGAGCGAGGATTTGGACCGTTTGATCACTTTTCCAACTTTCAATCTGAATCATCACTTATGTGGTAGATAAGTGGCGGTTATATGGCCTTGCATTGTATTATAGATTTATAAAAAAATTATTCATTATACCCTTAAAATGTTAACATATTTACAAAAAAAAAAAAATCAAAAAGAGGTTTTATCATACTCTCTCCGTCTCGATTTAATGTTCATACTTTCCTTGTTGGTCCGTCTTAGTTTAAGGTTCCTACTTGCTTTATTCCTAAATGGCAAAAAAAATTTACTATTCCCCCCACTCATTCTCTCTTATACTTTACTTTTATACTTACAACACCAATCAACTAACTATTCCTCCCACTCATTCTATCTATTATTTAATTTTTCATACTCGCAATACTTTCACCACCTACACCTTTTTCTTAATCTCCGCGTAAAGTTCACTAGGAATGTTAAATTGAGACGGAGGGAGTAAATGTTTTAGCTTTTACATTCTCTCTCCTCTAATTTTTTATCAACTTGCAATTTTTTATTCATTTTTTTAAAACAAATCTTAAGAAGCGTAAAATACTACCCTAGCACCCTTGAAATGGGACGGAGGGAGTACGTTCTTGCTTTCTTTTTTTAGTCAGTTTAAGGTTATTAATTAATTTATTTATTATTTAAAATAAATAATGGGACCCAATTATCATCCTCAAAGCAAAAAATCCTTACTCACTTTCTCTCTGCTACTTTACTTTTCATACTCATAATATTTATTTTTTCTTAATTCTCGTATCTAAGTCAAATTAAGAACATTAAACCTCCCTCGGAGGAAGTATAATCTAAGCGAGTGAAGCTTTTTTTTTTTTTTTTAATAGGAGTCAAGCTTAAATATTAATCTCTCTACCCCATTATAAATTTCAATTTAGCATATTTGACTTCTTATCAATTTCACTAAATTTCGACCAAAATATAACGACAATTTGATAATCTAAATAAAATCATCAAAATTGTAGTATATGATATCTATTAAAAATAGTTCATTCACAATTTAGCGAGAATAAATAAATTTGAGTAACTTTTTGGTATTCAACCAAACAGGGCCGGCTCTTACAAGGTGCAAGAGGGTCCTTTGCACTGGGCCCCAAATTTTGGAGGGCCCCCATTTTATCTAGGCTCATTAGGTATATAACTTCTCATTAAAAAAAAAAGTAAAATTGTGTCGAAAAGTAAAGATCAATATAATAAATTATTTTTGAATTTTATTTCTTAATTTTGTAAAACTTTAATATGTATATAAAAAGTACTTTTATATATATATATATATATATATATATAGGGTTTTGTTAGGATACCCTTAGTAGGAGTATCCTAACAAGTGGCCCTATTTTTTTGGACAAAAATGTCCCTCATTCAACAAAGCAAAGAATATATATGATGGGGGGTAAATTGTAATTTCCAAATAACCTTTTTTAATTTTTTTTTTTTACAGAAATCTTTGTTACTTTCTCTCTCTCCTTGCCTCACTTTCTCTCTCTCTCTCTCTACTTTCTCAGGCCGGCGACCAATGCCCTTCCCAGTTTTCGGCGACCTCTGCCCTCCCTTTATTCCGGCGACGCCTCCCATCCCCCTTTTCCGGCGACTCGTCTCCTTCTTCCTCTCTCTCCTTTATCCATTTTTTTAATCGACTTAGGGTTATCGATTTTGGGGTTTTTGCGAGTCATTGGGGAGGATGATATACTTAGATTTGTGGTTCAACAATTGAAAAAAAATGGATAAAGGGGAGAGAGGAAGAAGGGAGAACGACGGCGGTGAAGATGAACGACGGTGAAGATGAAGACGAGAGAGAGAGAGAGAACGACACTCTCTCTAAAAAAAAGGGTTATTTGGAAATTACAATTTACCCCCCATCATATATATTCTTTGCTTTGTTGAATGAGGGACATTTTTGTCCAAAAAAATAGGGCCACTTGTTAGGATACTCCTACTAAGGGTATCCTAACAAAATCCATATATTTATATATATATATATATATATATATATATATATATATATATATTGTATTAATTTTTTAAACATTATGGACCCTGTTGGGCCATGCGTTTTTTAACTTGTTTACAACTTGCACCAAACAACTTGGTACTAACGAACTTAAGTTATCCTATCACAACTTGAACTTCTGCAGGTTGGAACATAGTTACGTTAACCCTATTTTTTAGGGAACGTGTCAAAGGAGCAAGGACCGGTTCAAAGACGTTTCTTCAGCAACAAAACATTATCTCCTCCCTCAACAGCAAATGGCGGATATATCTCAACAAGATCAGCATTACTCCCGAGATTTTAGGCCTACTTTTTCTCTTTGTAAACTTAGCCGTTGGTTGAGGTATAAAAGGGATTAAACACTGTATTTTTGCACACACTTTCACTCTAGCTTAAGTTCCCTTTTTTATATGCTCATATCTCTGTAATCACCGAGATACTTAGTAAACTTTTGGTCAAGGCAGGTACCAAAACCTCCCGGGGTTTTATGCCGGCGAACAAGTTGTTCAAGGGCTTTCCCTAGTCAACAAACATCTTGTGTCCATCCCCATTCAACTTGATAATCATTGTACCTGGATTCATATCACTTTAGTCATTTTTCTTCCCTTCGAAATACACTTGTTGAAATTTGACCAAAACAATTTGGCGCCGTCTGGGAAACTTTGATTATTCAAGTAGAAATGGCTAATCCATCGTCCGTGATCAAGCCGAGAGGAGTCGTCCGCTTCCTGTTTCCAACGCCCAAGGCAATCCTTCTCCAAGTGCGGAAGCTGTCAATTTGGAGATATTGTCCAACATGGTGGACATGTTGAGGAAAGTAAGTGATCGGTTGGATGGTCAGGAGCATACGAACGCCATGATATTCAACGCCATTGATAACTCAAGGTAAAGGGAAGCAAGTTGAAACTCAAGTATCTACTCCATTTTCACCTTTACTTCCTAGATCTTTGTTTGGTGCAGGTACAGGACCAAGCCATGTCGGGGATATTCCTATGACTAATACCTTGCCAGCAGAGAGCACGGTCGTGGCGTCCATTCCAATCGAACAACCAAGATTCAGCCTACCAGCTAGCCAACCTGCGCTGTCATCTTGCTACACCTATGCTACACCCTCAATGGGGCAAGCAGGAATTTCTTTAATGCTTTTGATACTTCGCATCTCGGTTTAATAACAATCCTCTTTTCACAGAGTCAACTTGTTAAGGAAATGCAGACTATAAAGGATTTGCTTCGAAGCATACCTGGAGTCAATATGCCATACCACCAAGTTTCTCCAACTTGCTATAATGAATCTCGTTTTGTTCCAGCAATAGCTAGTGTGGAGATCCCAAAGAAATTTTCAGTCCCTCATATGAAGAAGTATGATGGAAGCACCGACCGCAGAGCATGTGTTCTTTGTATCGGGAATCAATGGATATCATAAGTATCCCCCTATGTTTAAAGAAGTGTGTTTTGCGGGGGCTTTGGCTCTACTTTGTCGGGACCGGCCTTAAAATGGCTAACAGGGCTCCCTCTAAACTCTATTTCATCTTATGCTCAACTTGTCAATATGTTCATTAACCAATTTTCGTGCAATAGGGCATTTGACAAGTTGACTAGTGATCTTTATAGAATTGTGCAACAACCTAACAAAAATCTTAAAGAGTATTTGCACAGGTTTAACAAGGAGGCAGTGACTATACCCAACTTGGATGTGTCCACCGCTACGGAAGCATTCCGTATAGGCTTGAAGAAGAGCTCATTGTTCTATAACGAGTTGGTGATGACCCCTGCGAAACAACTTGAAGAAATCAGAACCAGGGCCTTGCCTTTCATCAGATTGGAGGAAGACAGCTTGGCGATGGGGAAGTCAACCTGGGAGGACTCCTACTCCTCTATTTGAGCCTTCGACGAAAATCGGATTCCCATCACTATAAGTCCAACAGGCAAACCCCGTTAAATCCGAATCTTCTAGAATTCATGTTGTAGATGATGATCAAGAGGGAGATGATAATGATTATCCAAAAATTTACGAATCGCTTTTACGTGGACATTGCAGGAATCTTGTGCTCCATGGGAAATCTTGGAGATAAAGCAAGGTGGCCCAAGAAGAACGACCAGTCAACAACTTGGAAGGAGAAGTGCAAGTGGTGCGCATTTCATGAGGATTTTGGGCATACCACCGAGAATTGTTTTGCCTTGAGGAAGGAAATTGCTCATTTATTGTCCAAGGGTCTTCTTAAGGATTTGTTGGGCAAGAAGAGGGTCGAAGTGAGTCTAAAGAGCCTCGATTTAGGGAGCACCTGCACTCCGAGAAAGTTGCACCGCCTCCGGCCACCAAGGTAGTAAATGTCATTTCGAGTGGATCTCATATTTGTGGAACAACTTACTCTGTGACCCCAAGCGTCATGCCAAAAGTTCTAAGGAGGATCAATCGGAATTGCCTTCAAGATGTCGTGACTTCACGAGATGGTCATGTTATTTCCTTTGAAGACGAAGATAAGGACAACACGTTGGATCCTCATCATGATGGTCTAGTTGTTCAAGTGCGGATTGCCAACCGTGTGGTCAAGAGAATTCTTATTGACGGCGGGAGCTCAATCAACATAATTTTCACTCATGCTCTTGAAAATATGGGTATTCCTTTGTCTGAAGTTGTGAAGAATTCATCCGTCTTTGGTAGAGTTCGGTGGTGAGATAAAGCAAACAATCGGGAGATTAAGTTGCCTATCTATTTGGAGGGTATGAATGCTATGGAAAGATTCTCCAGTGTGATCGAATGCTCTTCCTCGTACAATGTCATTTTGGGAAGACCTTGGATACACAACATGAAGGCCGTGCCGTCAACTTATCACCCGGCTGGCCAAGTTTCCAACACCTTGGGGCGTGGCCAAGTTGAGGGGAAACCAACAAGTCTCCAAAGAATGCTACAAGGTCAACATGAAAGCAAGTTCAGCCCCTCGGCAAGCATAGCAATTAAAGAAAAAGGCCCAGGATGTTCTTGAAGCAGTAGAGCATGAGACAAAAAGCGTTCCTGTTGATGCATCGAATCCTGAGGCCCAAGTGCAAGTTGGGGTAGACCTCCCATCAGAAGTTGAGGAGGAGCTGATTGAGTTCTTGAAAGGTCAGAAATGTTGTTTTGCATGGAAACACGAGGACATGACAGGAATAAGAAAGGACATCATCACTCACAAGTTGAACATAGATCCCACCATCCGTCCTGTTCATCAGAAAAGAAGGAAGTTTGCTCAGGAGAGGAACCAGATCATAAAGGATGAAGTTGAGAGGCTTTTGAAGTCCAAGATGATCAGGGAAGTTCAATACCCAAGGTGGTTAGCTAATGTTGTGGTGGTAGAGAAGAGGAATGGCAAGTGGCGAGTGTGCGTGGACTTTACAGACTTGAACAAAGCCTGTCCGAAAGACCCATTCCCTCTTCCTCATATCGATTCTCTAGTTGATGAGACAGCTGGCCATGATATCTTGACGTTCATGGATGCGTCTTCAAGGTATCAACAAATTCAAATGGAGCCCTCGGACCAAGAAGATACGACATTCATGACTCCGGAAGGTATATATTGTTACATTTCTATGCCATTTGGTCTTAAAAATGCAGGGGCAACTTATCAGAGGCTGGTGAACAAGATGTTCAAAGATCAACTTGGCAAGACGATGGAAGTCTACATAGATGACATGGTGGTAAAATCCAAGCATATGGAAGATCATGTTGAGCATCTTGCTGAGGCGTTCAACATCTTGAAAGCTTTCAACATGAAGCTTAATCCAGCAAAGTGCAACTTTGGTGTTAGGAAGCGAGTAAATTCTTGAGACATATGGTGACCAAAAGGGGAATTGAAGCGATCCGAGCGGATCAAAGCTATTCTCAACTTGGAATCTCCCAAGAATATCAAAGACGTCCAAAGGTTAACAGGTAGAGTAGTTGCTTTGAATAGGTTTATATCTAAATCATCTGATAAGTGCAGGTTATTCTATGAAGTATTAAGAAAGAACAAACTCTTTCAATGGACTGACCAACATGAGGCAGCTTTTAAGCAACTTAAAGAATATTTGGTGACGTCACCCCTACTTGCCAAACCAGAGCATGGTGAGCACCTTTATTTATATTTCCGTATCCGAAAATGCCGTTAGTGCGGTATTGGTGAAGGAAATCCAAGGTGAACAGCATCCTGTGTACTATGTAAGTAAGTCTCTATTAGACGCAGAAACAAGGTACTCTCATCTTGAAAAATTAATATTCGCCTTAACTACTGCTGCTACAAAATTGCGTCATTATTTGAAACGCATTCTATAACCTGTTAGAACTAATTATCCTATAAGGAATGTGTCGAGAACTCCAGAGATGTCTGGCATTGGCCAAGTGGTCGGTCAAGTTGAGCACTTATGATATTTCGTATGAGCCAAGAACAGCCATCAAATCTCGAGGCCCTAGCCGATTTCGTAGCGACTTCGGGCCCAGGTTGCAACCCGAGGTGGAGCCGGAAGTGCAACAACTTGAAGGTAAAACTATTCCTAGATTTTGGACATTGTTTACGAGATGGAGCTTCAAATTCCAAAGGAATTGGCTTGGGAATAGTCCTAAAATCCCTCAAGGTGATATCATACCTCAAGCCGTAGCTTGTGAATTCAAGGCAACAAATAACGAAGCTGAGTATGAAACTTTAATCATGGGTTTAACCACAGCTTTAAGTTTAAATGTTACACATATAAATGTATTTGTTGACTCTCAATTGCTAGCTAACCATTTTAGTGGCAGTTATGTGGCGAAGCATTCCAAGATGACTCTGTATCTCCAACATGTTAAGGCTTTAGCTTCGAAATTCCTATCATTCTTTTTGGAACAGGTCCCTAGAGAGGAAAACACGGAAGCGGACGCCTTGGCCAACTTGGGTTCAACTTGCAAATCAATGTTGCATACCACTATCCCCATCATTTATGTTAAGTACCCGGTAATAGACCAAGTTGAAGAAATTCAAGTGGTTACTCAACCTACTGGGGCACAAGATGCTAAACCTTCTTGGACCCAACCTGTAATTGATTTCCTTCAACTTGGAACTATTACACCAGATATTAAGAATGTTAGATCTTTTAAGATTCGTACTTCAACTTTCGTTTTGATAGATAATGTGCTATTCAAGAGGTCTTTTGCAGGACATTATTTGAGATGTGTCGATAACGAGCAAGTTGAACTGGTACTTAAAGAAATTCACGAAGGAATATGAGGGAATCATTCTGGCGGAAAGGCGTTAGCATCAAAGGCCCTCAAGATAGGATATTATTGGCCAACCATGCGCCAAGATGCCATGAGTTATGTACAGAAGTGTGACGCCTGCCAAAGACACAGCAACATCTTGCATCAACCTGCTGAGCCTCTACATGACGAACGTCGAAACGTCAAAAATAAATTTCCAACTCAACTATCTACAAGTGATTTGTAAATAGGGTAAGTCGGGTCGAACCACAGAGACACGAATTTAAAGTGTAAGAATTATTGCTATAACAAAAAGTTGGTAAAGTGAATGATTGGTTGATTTGTTTAAGACTAAGATGGTTGCAAAAATTACGAAAAAAAATGATTATAAACAAGTTTTATAATAAGGAGACAATTCCCGGAATTGGTTTCACAAATTATGCTCAAGTTTCACAATTCATCAATCAAAGTATACTTGGGGTTTTGTTCTTACAAAAATATGATTGGGACACTTTGGCGGGTGATTTGCAATCAAGTGTTCCCAATTAATCTATTCCCTTGGCCCGTTCATAGATTAATTCGGAACCCAATTAGAACTTAAGAACAATACAAGAAAATCCACAATTCTTATGAATCTTTTGGCGGAGATTCAATGAATTGTTACTATCAAGTCAAGTCTAATTTCAATTATGAACTTGGCGATTCACAATTGAAATTCCCAAGTAATTCAAGAACAATTATGTGATCAAGATAAGTATTCTAAAATTCAAGTAAAAGCAACTTGACAATCCCAAGTAATACAATGATAAAGATGAAAAATAAAACTTAAAACATAATTGTTACCTCCAATTCCAAGAACAAAGAAGGTTAGCTATCCATGGAAAACAAAGAACACCCAAGAAATTCTAAGAAAATTCTGCATGAAGTTCTAAAGAAAAGATAAAAACTCTCTACTTATAGGTCTCTCTAAAAGAAAACTGAAAAAATAATAATAAAAATTAAATAAACCATGTTCTCCAAAAACCACTGCTGCAATTAATCCTTCATTAACAATCATAAACAGCCACCATTAATAGAAATCATCATTTCCCATTAATGCCAATCCGCCTGTAACCATTCTGCAAAACGCCTCGTGGGCGGTCGCCCACTTCACCCCTGGGCGGTCGCCCAGTGCTCCAGAAACATTTGTCTTCACAACTCATACTTGTGAGCGGTCGCCCACCTGTCCTGCACGGTCGCCCACACCAACAGAAGGTTCAAGCTTCAACATTTTTCCTCCTGAGCGGCCGCCCACTAAGAACCTAAGCGACCGCCCACCTCGGCAGACTGGTAGGCCCATTTTCTTTTCTTCCTTCCACCAGCTTGGCCCACAATTGCATACTTAGCCCACTGAATCCTCCTTTAGCCCATCCTTCCTGCATTCCTTCTTCCTCTTCTTCATTTGGTTGGGCCAAATGCCTTTTTGTTGTCCCACTTATAAATCAATTCAACCCATAATTGCATTTCACTTGATTTATTCACAATTGTTCCCAATTTCCAACTTTGCACCACTGAAACTAAAAACACTAAAAACATCCATTAAACCCACAAAACTCAAGGATTAAGCAAATAATAAGTTCAAAAAGTAGTCAATGGATGAGTGTAAAACTCACTCATCAAATACCCCCAAACTTAGACATTTGCTAGTCCTCGAGCAAACACTAAAACAAACTAAACACAAAAACAACTAAACGAACAAAAATGAAAAGCAAACTACTCTAACAAATAATCAACTATGTCCTTCCATTCTTGCATTCCCCACAATTGCATAAATCACAAAATACCATCAACCGCAGGATAAGATTTTCCACAATGCAAGTATCAATATATTTTCCATTAATTATAAAATATTACTTAACCATTATAATTACACCATAAATCTCTTTATGCAAGAACATCCTTCTCTTTTCTCACAACCACGATTCATTTTTACAAAGCTAAGTACACCAATCATCTTTTATTTTATTGACTCTATTTACCAAGCAACAACACTTTTTAGACACAAAACATGAATATTCCCATGAAATAATTACACCCCCCCCACACTTGATCATTTAAACACCCTTTAAAATCTACTACCGTTCAAGTAGGGAGCACTGTAGCAGCGAACTTCATGCCCCTAATACTAAGTAGAGATTTATTTAAAGGCTTTGAGAGTTAGCCATTTCGGTATCGAGCTTGCTACGGACCATCACGGCGGTAAAGCTCTTCCTCCATAACGCTACTGCATACCCAGAAATCTGGTTAAGCTAGAATAATCCCTAACCAATTAATCTACGCGTCTGGAGGTTTCACCGAATATACATTGCATTGCCATTGCTCTCATTTTTATTTTTTTATTTTATTTTTTTTTTTTTTTTTTTTCAAAATCACAAGGGGGGTTCCAATCACAACCAAGGAATACACATTACAAGACTTGCCTAATGTTGCTACATTGATAAACAAATTCATTAACTCAAAAGGTGATGGTGTACTCTAAACTTTATAAAAATAAATCAAAATTATCATCAAAGAGCATATTTTCACAAGTGCACAAAACTTACAACTAAGAGATTTATGACTCAATTATAACTCTTAAGTAATATACCACAATTAACCAAAAAATATACCAACTTGCATATACATATTTACACCCAAATTATCCTTCCTAGCGGTCACAATCCATCACATGCAATTAGGGGAACACCAAGAATGTTAATGATTATATACAAAAAAGGACATAGCTAATTATTATTTTTTTCTCATTTTTCAAAAAAATTTTTTTTTTTTCAAAACAGTAAATTCTAACTAACATGTGACTTAAGCATATACAAACAACCAAGTACCCCACACCCCCAAACTTAAAATATGCATTGTCCCTAATGCACAAAATAAAAGAAAGGATAGGGGTACCTTCAACCACCAAATTATCTCCAGAATTGGTCCCACGGACCCACCGAGCCACTTCCGCTCGAACCAGTGCCATAGTGCTGCTGCTGCTGCTGTTGTTGTTGCTCTTCTTGCTGCTGCTGCTGTTGCGCCTCCCAAGAACCCCATCCTCTCATCTGCTCCGGGGTACGATATTGCGGCGGCTGGTATGGAATGTGCTGAGGCGGTGGAGGAGGAGGAAGCCTGTGCCTCATCTCCTGGAACATCTCTGATTGCGCATCCTCCATACGCTGCCTCCAGCATACTAGCGGCATAAAACTCCTCGGTAGCCATGACTGCTGTCTACCGGCTCTCCTCCATACCCACCAACCGTTGATCCATCACATCATAATGCCCTGAGCCGCTCTCGATCTCCCTCGGATAGAGCATCTACGTGGCCTCCCACATAATAGGCCGCCTCCGTTGGAGTGAACTGCTGTTCCTCCATCTCATCATCCTCCTCATTCCCTCTTACTCCTCTCGAAGAACATTCACCCGGCTGCAACTGAGCATGCCCCTTAATAATCAGGGACCTCTTACTAACCGCTGTCCCGCTCGACACAATGTCCCTAACAATCCGCAATCGAGGAAAACTCACCCCCCTACTCTCTATCAAACCAGATATCAACAATGGAAAACTGAAATTGCAACGCCCAATTGTCTTAATGGTGTTTACAATTTCCTTGGATATCGCCAATCCGGTGTTGAACCTTTGACCCGACAATACCACATTCATCAACAGTGCCCTTCTCCAATGCACATCATTATAATGTGAAGTCGGCATAATACGCTCGCAAATGAATCTATGCAAAGCGCGCATCCTTAAGTCCATGTCCCTAGCCTTCTTCACATTCCCATTCCTCAATAGCGTCACATCAACATTGACGAAATAAGGCTCCAACATGTGAAGGTTCCCTGCCACATTCAACTCCATGATTTTCGCACTATTGTAATAGTCACAAGCACTGTTTTCATGCCCCGGCGCTTCCATCCTATAGTATCCATTGATATCCTCACCATTGTAATACACATTTGTCCCCCTCACCCAACCACACTTCCTTGTTTGTCCCGCCTCAAACGCATTTGCGTAAAATTCTCGAACCAACACTTTTGAACCTTTATTAGTCGGGCGGCTTGCTAAGTTACCCCAACCATATCTAGCAAAGATGTCATCCAACCCAAGTTCATTGGGATTAAACTCATTTTCTACAGAAAATCCCTTGTTTGCATATTTGTCAAAAAACGTCTTTGCTTTACCCCCAATAAACTTCGTTGCATCAAACTCAACAACCGGTTCCGAAGCGGGAACATTTCGTTGTCTAGACATATTTTATCAACTATACCCACAAAACTTCCCCAACGAAAGTATTAAAGAAGATTGAATTTGAAAATCTTACTTCGCCGGAAATGTCACCGGAGTTCGCCGGAATTTGACCGGAATCTCGCCGGAGTTGAAGAAGATGAACAGAGAAGAACACCCCTTCCTTGCACAATGAGTATCACAAGAACCCTTGCTTTTGAACTCCAAAATCGAGCCTTTTGCAACTTTCTTCACCACTTGCAATATTTCAAAAGTCTCTTCAAGATTCTTGGCAACAATGGTGGAATTTTGGGTTCAAATCCTTGGTTTAAGAGGTTGGGTATGGTATGGAGAGACAAATTATGGAAGAAATTTGGGAGATTTGAGTGTTTGGGGAGAGGATTTTTAGAGAGAAGAAGAAAGAGGGGCGGTGGTTTTCTAGAGAGAAGTAGAGGAAGGCTTTTGAATTTTGAAATAAAGGAGGAGTTTGAAGAGGCGGCGGTCTTTTAGGGCAAACTGTAACGCCCAATTCAAGGTGGGCGGTCGCTCACTCCCATCTGGGCGGTCGCCCACATGTCCAGAAACTCCAACCATTTAACAAATTCAATGTGGGCGGTCGCTCACTCCATCCTGGGCGGTCGCCCACCTGTCCAGCAATGTATCCATATTTCAAAATTTGTACGTGGGCGGTCGCTTATTGACCTGTGGGCGAGCGCCCACCAGCACAGCAAGTTCATCCCCTTTTTGTTCAACCAATGTGGGCGGTCGCACACCCAAGCCTGGGCGGTCGCCCACCTGTCCAGAAACTCCACATGCTTTCTCAACCCTCACATGGGCGGTCGCCCTCAACACCATGGGCGGTCGCCCACATGTCCAGTGGAATTTTTCCTGGCCAGCTATCTGCACAACACCAAACAAGCAAACACCAAGCATAATATCCATTGATACATTACAATTCGACCCATATTTTGACCGCACTTTCGCTGCCTACGTCCCCATTGATGTGGGCGGACTACCCAACAACAATAGGCTCAGGTCACCGTAGTTCGACACGTTCCCGAAATACAAAAAAACAAAGCTTTTTTTTTTTTTTTTTTTTTTGCATAAAACAAACAATAAAATGAAAACTAAAAACTCTCCACCCCCAAACTTAATGATTACTTTGTCCTCAAAGTGATGAAAACAAAGAAAAAATTAAATTTAAGGGCACTACAATACACTACTTACCTTGGGTTGCCTCCTGCCAGCCGCTTTTGTTTAACGTCGTTAGCTCGACGGATCGACTTTCTCAACGCTTACGGATCCTTCAACTCCGATCCTCTCAACATCCTTCGACCCCGAAACTCCATCCAAATAAGGCTTCACTCTTTGTCCATTGACCTTGAACCTATTTGTTAGTAACCGGATTCACCAATTCCACGGCCCATGAGAATATACGTTCACTACTTCAAACGGACCACTCCAACGAGAACGTAACTTTCCCGAAAAGCTTCAATCTTGAATTGAACAACAACACCTTGCTTCCCGGAATAAGTTCCTTGTGCAAAATCTTTTGTCATGGTACCTTTTTGTTCTTTCCTTGTACAACCTGGGAGTTCTCATATGCCTCCAACCGATGCTCTTCAAGCTCATTCAAATGAAGTAACCTTTGCTCACCGGCTAGTTGCAAATCCATATTCAACTCCTTGATTGCCCAAAATGCTTTATGCTCTATCTCCACCGGCAAATGACAAGCTTTCCCAAAGACTAGCCGGTAAGGACTCATTCCAATTGGCGTTTGTAGGCGGTACGGTACGCCCACAATGCATCATTTAACCTCAAGGCCCAATCCTTCCTGTTTGGCTTCACCGTGCTTTTCAAGAATGGCCTTTATTTGCTTGTTACTCACTTCCACTTGCCCTAAGTTTGGGGATGATGCACGCGCTGTTGCAACCTTCGTGATTCACCCCATACTTCTTCATGAGTGCTCCAAAAATTTTGTTGCAAAAAGTGAGAACCACCATCACTTATAATCGCCCTTGAACGCCAAACCTACTAAAAATCACATCTTTGACAAACTTGACAACAATATTAGCATCGTTAGTCCGGGGTAGGGGAATTGCTTCCACCCACTTTGACACATAATCCACCGCACTAAAATGTATTCAAAACCACATGAAAACAACAAAAGGACCCATAAAATCTCATGCCCCATACGTCAAACAAATCCACAACCAAGTTATTCGTAAGAGGCATTTCATCCCGCTTTACCAATGTCTACCGGTCCTTTGGCACCTGTCACAACTTTTACTAAAAATGTATGCATCTTTTAAAAAGACTCTGGCCAAAAGAAACCCGATTGGTAACACTTTTTTTGAGCGGTTTTCTCTCCACTAAAATGACCTCCACAATGCAATTCATGACAAAAAGTAAGAACATTTTGTTGCTCATTTTCATGAATGCATCTACATTTAATAACCATATCGGGACCATGTTTAAACAAATATGGGTCATCCCAATAATATTGCTTAACCATTGATACATAAAAATCTTTTCCTTTCTTGACTTGAAAATCTGGATTTCTTAGAACCCCTGTAGCCAAAAAATCTTACAATGTCGGCATACCAAGGTTCACAATCCTTAACAAACAAACAAACTGCCCATCGGGAAAATTTTCACTTTAAGGGGAATTTCACTCACACATCCCTTTTCAAGTCTCAGACAAAGTGATCCGCCACAACATTCTCACAACCCTTTTTGCTCTTTGATTGGATGTTATCCAAATTCTTTTACAAGAATTTGATATTTCCATCGTGCCAAGACAAAAAGGGTTGTGAGAATGCAATTGTGGCGGATCACTTGTCTAGACTTGAAAATGCTAGGGAATTGGAGTGATAAATTCACTTGAATGAACGGAATTTTTCCCCGATGAGCGATCTATATTATTTGGTTGTAGTATGAATTGTGAACCTCGGGTATGCCGACATTGTAACATTCTACTTGGCTACTAGGTTCTAACCAGCATTTTATCAAGACCGAAGAAAGGAAAAGATTTTTGTCAAAATGGTTAAGCAATATTATCGGGATGATGACCCATATTTGCAGGTTAAACATGGTCCCGATATGAGTTATTCGTAAGATAAGCATTCATGAAAATGAGCAACAAAATGTTCAAATGTTCTTTTTGTCATGAATTAAAAGCATTGTGGAAGGTCATTTTAGTGGAAAGAAAAGTCACGTCTCTTTCGCTCGCCAAAAAGTGTTACAATCGGGTTTCCTTTGGCCAAGTCTTTTAGAAGAAATGCATACATTTTTAGTAAAACGCTAGACTGTAGTGCCAAAGAACCGGTAACATCGTGTTTTGGATGAAATGCCTGCTCACGAATAACTTTGGTTGTGGATTTGTTTGACGTATGGGGCACTAGATTTTATGGGTCCTTTTCGTTGTTTCACGGTTTTGAATACATTTTAGTATCGGTGGATTATGTGATCGAAATGCGGGTAGCCAATGATCCTACCCTAATTAGCCACGATGCTAATATTGTTGTCAAGTTTGTCAAAGACAGTGTGATTTTTAGTAGGTTTGGCGTTCCAAGGGCGATTATGGTCAAGTGATGGTGGTTCTCAATTTCGTAACAAAATTTTTGCAGCAGTACTTCATGAAGAAGTATGGGTGAATCACAATTGTGTTGCAACCGCGTATCATCCATAAACAAAGGGTTCCGGCAAGCGGAAAATGGACGAGTAACAAGCAAATAAATAAAGGCCATTCTTGAAAAGACTATGGAAGCCAAACAGAAGGATTAGCCTCAGGTTAAAGGGTGATGCAGTATCGTGGCGACTGTGTAAGCATCTGCCTACAAAGTTTCAATCCGGAATGAGTCCTTATCGGCTAGTCTTTGGGAAAGCTCGTGTCATTTGCCTACGGAGATACTCGAGCATAAAGCATATGGGCAATCAAGCGATGAGGTCCCAATATGGATTTGCAATCGTAGCCTGAGCATGAACTTTAATGAAGGTTAACTTCATATGCTTTGAATGAGCTGTGAAGAGCACTCATTCCCCAGTGAGTATATGAACTCCCGTCAAGTGTTACAAGGAGAGCAACAAAAGGTACCATGACAAAAAGATTTTGCCACAAGGAACTTGCATATTCCTTTAGTAAAAGAAGCAAGGTGTCATTGCTCAAATTCAAGATCGCTTTTCCCGATTAAGTTACGTTCTCGCCTGAGTGGTCCGCTTAGCGTGAGCCACATATTCTCGATGGGCAAAAGCCGTGGAATCGTAAACTGCTACTAACCAATAGGTTCAAGGTCAATGGTAAGCAAAGAGTGAAGCGCTTATTTTGGAGGAGTGGCTTCTGTCTGAAGGATGTTAAGCCGAGAGGCATCGATGTTGCCGAAGGTTGATCCGTAAGCGTTGAGGAAAGTCTTTGGGAAGCTGGCATTGCGAGGGACTAACAACAACGTATTTTGAACAAAAGCGACTGCCAGGTAACAGATTTTGAATGGAGGCAACCCAAGGTAAGTAGTGCCACCCATTGCAGAATCTTAAATTTAGCATTTTTTCTTTTTGTTTTCATCACTTTTCGAGGACAAAGTAATGCCATTAAGTTTGGGGGTGGAGATTTTTATAGTTTTCATTTTATTGTTGTTTGTTTTATGAAAAAAAAAAAAAAAGCTTTGTTTTTTGTATTTCTGAAGCGTGTCGAACTAGCTATGGACCAGCCTATTGAATGGAAATGTCGGGGTGAGTCCCACAGTCATCGGGGCATCGTTAATAGGCGCAGATAAAGTGCGGTCAAAATATGGGTGCCTGCAAATTGTAATGTATCAATGGATATTATGTCGTGTGTTACTCTCGTTTGCTTCGACGGTGTCAGCGTGCATAGCCGTCAGAAAAAATCCCACCGGACATGCGTGGCTACCGCCTACGGTGTCGAGGGCGCATCGCCTACGAAGTCAAGTTGAGAATGACATGGGAGTTTACAGGCATGTGTAGCCACCGCTCTGTGTCAGCGTGCGACCGCCTCATGCCGTGTTGATGAACAAAAACTGGGGAGGAACTGGTTAATACTGCGGGCATGTTCGCCCACAGCAGTCAATAAGCTCGTTTTGTGGCGGCACCTTGCCCAGCTGTGTCGTACAAATTTTGAAATATGGGGATACATTGTACCGGCTGGGACAGGCGTGGCGACCGCCATGCATGTGGGAGTGAGCGTACCGCCTGGCTACTGTGAAGTGGGTGTTAAATGGTTGGAGCTGCGGACGATGTGAGGCGGACCGCCCGTAAGCGGAGGCGAGCGACCGCCCACCTAATGCGATTTGGGCGTTGGCAGTCTGGCCCTACAAAAGCAAATTCAGCCGCGTAGTTCACTCTCCCTCTTTATTTCAAAATTCAAAACCCCTTATCTGCTTCTCTCACAGAAAACCTCCTTAGCCCCTCTCTCTTCATCTCTAAGATTTTCTCTCCCCAAAGCACTAGAATCTTCCCAATTTTCTTCCATAAATTGCCTCTCCATACTCCATACCCTAACCTCTTCCAAACCAAAGATTTGAACCCAAATTCCACCATTATTGCCAAGAATTGTGTAAAGAGATTTTTGAAATATTGCAAGTGGTGAAGAAAGTTGCAAAAGGCTCCGATTTTGGAGTTAGGAAGAAAGGGGTTCGTGTGATACCTATCAGGCAAGGAAGGATTGTTCTTTTCTTCGTTCATCTTCTTCAACTCCGCGAGATTCCGGTCAAACTCCTAACTCCGGTGACTTTTCCCAAGCAAAGTAAGATTTTTCACTTTAATCTTCTTTAATACTTTCTTTGCGGAAGTTTTGTGAGCATAGTTGATAAAAAATGTCTAGACAAAGAAATGCCCTCCGCTCCGGAGCCTAAGCAGCCGAGTATGATGCAAACGAAGTTTATCGGGGGTAAAGCAAAGACATTTTTTGACAACATGCAGAAACAAGGGATTTTCTCGTAGAAAATGAGTTTAACCCCAAACGAACTTGGATTGGATGACATCTTTGCTAGATATGGTCAGGGTAACTTAGCAAGTCGCCCGACCTAATAAAGGTTCAAAATTGTTGGTTCGGGAATTTTACTTGCAAATGCGTTTCGAGGCAAAACGGACAAACAAGGAAGTGCGGTCAGCGAGGGGAACAAATGTGTATTACAAATGGGCGAGGATATCAATGGATACTATAGGATGGAGGCTCCGGGGCATGAAAACAAAGTGCATGTGACTATTACAATAGTGCGAAAATCATGGAGTTGAATGTATATGGAACCTTCACATGTTGGAGCCTTATTTCGTTAATGTTGATGTGACGCTACTGAGGAATGGGAATGTGAAGAAGGCCAGTGACATGGACTTAAGGATGCGCGCTGTGCATAGATTCATTTATGAGTTTATTATGCCGACTTCACATTATAATGATGTGCATTGGAGAAGGGCACCGTTGATGAATGTGGTATTGTTTCCGGTCAAAGGTTCAACACCTGGACGGGCGATATCCATGGAAATTGTAAACACCATTAAAACAATCGGGCGTTGCAATTTCGCTTTTCCCATTGTTGATATTGGGTTTGATAGAGAGTAGGGGAGTGAGTTTTCCTGCTATGCGGATTGTTAGGGACATTGTGTCGAGCGGGACGCTGGTTAGTGCAGGTCCCCGACTATTAAGGGGTACACAACAAGTGAAATGCGGCCGGGTGAAGGTTCTTCGAGAGGAGTAAGAGAGTGGAACGAGGAGGATGATTTAGACGGAGGAACAAAGAACACTCAAACGGGGAGGCGGCCTATTATGTGGGAGGCCATGTAGACGCTCTATCCGAGGAGATCGTGCAAAACCGGGGCATTATGATGTGATTTGATCAACGGTTGGGCGGGAGATGGGAGGTGAGAGCCGTGAGACACTGCAGTCTTCATGGGTTACCGAGGAGTTTTATGTCGCTAGTACGTGGGAGTGTCGTACTGAGGATGCGCAATCCAGAGATGTTCCAGAGATGAGGCACAGCTTCCTCCTCCTCCACCGCCCGCACATTCCATACCACTCACTGCACATCGCACTGTTGCGATTTGAGAGGACGGGTTCTCTCGAGGCGCGCGAGTTGTTAAGAGCAATGTTAACAAAGAAGAAGCAGTTAAAGAAAGACTATGGCAATCGCCCGGAGCGAAGTGGGCTTCCTAAGGTCCGCCGGACCAATTCGAGATAATTTGGTGGTCAAGGTACCCCTATCCTTTCTTTTATTTTCAGTGCATTGTGTGGACAACGCATATTTTAAGTCTGGGCGCTGGGGTACTCTGGGTTGTCAGGGATACGCTTAAGCCGCACGTTAGTTAGAATTTACCGTTTTGAAAAAAAAAAAAAAAAAAAAATTGAAAAATGAGAAAAAATAATAATTAGCTATGTCCTTTTTGTATATAATCATTAACATTCTTGGTGTTCCCTTAATTGCATGTGATGGATTGTGACCGCTAGGAAGGATAATTGGGGGCGTAAATACGTATATGCAAGTTGGTATATTTTTTTTGGTTAATTGTGGTATATTACTTAAGAGTTATAATTGAGTCATAAATCTCTTAGTTGTAAGTTTTGTGCACTTGTGAAAATATGCTCTTTGATGATAATTTTGATTTATTTTTATAAAGCTTCTAGAGTACACCATCACCTTTTGAGTTAATGAATTTGTTTATCAACGTAGCAACATTAGGCAAGTTTTGTGGATGAGTATTCCTCGTCATGTGATTGGAACCCCCCTTGTGATCTTGAAAAAAAGAAGAAAGAAAAAAAGAAAAAAATAAATAAAATGAGAGCAATGGCAATGCAATGTATACTTGGTGAAACCTCCGCACGTGTAGATTAATCGGTTAGGGATTATTCTGTATTTAACCGTATTTCCGGGGTACGCAAAGGTAGCGTTATGGAGGAAGAGCTTGATGGTCCAAAGCTTCGATGAGAAAGCTAACTCTCAAGCCAAATAGTATTAGGGGCATGGAAGTCCCTACTTGCGGTAAAGGGTGTTTAAATGATGAGTGTAATTATTTCATGGGAATATTCATGTTTTGTGTCTAAAAGTGTTGTTGCTTGGTAAATAGAGTCAATAAAACAAAAAGATTGGTGTACTTGCTTTGTAAAAATGAGTAAGATGTTATTTGCATAAGAGATTTAGATTGTAATGGTTAAATAATATATTGATATTTTACACATTTTGGTATTGATATGCAGAATGGAAAACATAGAGATTAGCAGTTTGTTTTGTTCGTTAATTGTTTTGTGTTTAGTTTGTTTTATGTTTGCTCGGAAGATTTGTATTTGATGAGTGAGTTTTACACTCATCCATTGACTACTTTGAACTTTTTGCTTAATCCATGAGTTTGGAGTTAGTGCTTGTTCAGTGTTTAATGGGATGGTAGCAATTGTTTATGAATGGAACATGCAATTGATGGCCCTGACAATCAAGAAGAAGAAGTGGAAGGTTAAAATGATAAAGGAGCGGATGGGCCTAAGTATGGCGGTGAAGAAAATGGGAAGTACAGTGGTGGGCGGTCGCTATGACTGAAGAAATGAAAAATGTTACATTTGCGGCGTGCGGGACAGTGGGCGACCGCTCTGTGTGAAGACAATTGTTTTGAGGCGAGCGGCTGAAGTGCGAAGCGGTTTGCGAAGATGCAGCAGTGTATTATAATGATGATTGCTACTTAATGGTGTGATTTATGATTGTTAATGAAGGATTAAGTGCGGCAGTTTTGGAGAACATGGTTATTTAGTTTTTATTATTGTTTTCTTTTTAGAGAACTATAAGTAGAAATCAATTTAATTTCTTTAGGACTTCATGCAGAATTTTCCAAATTTCTTGGGTGTTCTTTATTTTCATGGATAGCTAATCTTTGTTCTTGGAATTGGAGTAACAATTATGTTTTAAGTTTTATTTTTCATCTTTATCATTGCATTACTTGGGATTGTCAAGTTACTGCATTTTAGAATACCCCATCTTGATCACATAGTATTTCTTGGATTACAGGAATTTCAGTGTTTCCAAAGTTCATAATTAGATTTCATTGAATGCCATTTAGTTAAGTTTTCTTTTATTATTCTAAAAGTTGATGGGTCATGAGAAGAAGTGGGTGAAGGAACAGCTGATTTTTCGCAGCTGATCTATTTTCTGTAAGTAGCTTATTTTTGATAATTTAAGCAATGTTCCCAATTCAGTCTGATGTCCAAAATTTGTTTATTTTTGTGAGCTGCGGCCATCAGTGTGGCTCTCTTTACCCAGCTGTTGCAAATGGTGCCCACTGTCGATGTTGAGTTTGATGATTTACAAACACAAAATGAATGGAAATTTATTAGACGTTTTGCCAAGAGTGCATCAGTAGAAAACCTGTTGCGAGATGTTCCAGGCGTTAGACTGCATGTGTAACTGGCTGACGCGTGCGCCTTTCATATATTCTCATATTCCTTCAGTGAATTTAGAGACAGGTTGACTTGCTATTCATCTATGTGTCCAGACTCTGCAATTTGTCTACGTTGAGTGCAGTAACTGAAATTATATAACCATAGTTCACAAGTTGGCAGAATCAATTCTAAGAGCATCTTGTGCTTGATAGGTAGCTGGCAATTTCTTAAATTTCATGCTGCAATAAATGATGGTGGAAGTGTTCAACGTTGATTGGTTGAGCTTATGTGGCTATACTAGAGTGTTCGAGACTAAATATAAATTTGGCTAAATGTTGAAACTGGCTAGGCCACTGCTTCAACAAGGTTGTAGATCAATCTTTGCAGACAATATGTTAAATTAAAGGTGAGGTTAAGAGTGATGGGCCGTACTCGGCCGATCATTGCGGCTGACCATAGCTACGACGGTAATATCGCCTTGCTATCTGTTGAACATTTCTTTATTTGGCTAGCAGTGTGTCAAATCAAGGTGAGTTTTAAGGTGTTACTGGGTATCGAGTCTTGCTACGGGGCTGGTGTGGGATTGAATCAGATCTGTGCAGAGTGCCTGACGATGGTGAGCTCGCACAGTTCACCGGACATTCACTAACAGTAATTCTAGGGTGCAACTTTTAATAGTCAATGTAGCGGCGACATGGCAAAAGATATTTCAGATGAGTACTGTTTCAGATCAGCAGGCTGCAGCGTCGTTCTGCTAGTCTTATGTTTGCATTATGTGGCACAAATTAAAGGACCAAATACCACAGTTTAACGTTCTGCTCAAGTACTTAAAACTACCAAAGACTATTCGAAAACAGACTGTTCAAATGCATCGTAAATAACTGTTGGAGCTTTAAAGCAGCCTTATATGGAGCGTCTTCTCCCAGTGAAG